>JAGFMF010011726.1:3773212-3836220 GCA_019455555.1 Galemys pyrenaicus
TCAGAAGGCAAAAGAAAAATACCAGATGGTTCCTCCCCTAGGAGGAATATAAGGGAACCAAATAAGGATCAAGGAAAGGAATAAGGACAATAATAATAACAACAAGAAAGACACAAAAACCAAAAATGAGGAGACAAGGACAAACTGGGGACACTTGGTGGGGAGGGAAGAGGGGAAGGGTTGAGGGCAGACGGGAGCCCGGGGGACTGAGGTGATGGTGCACTGGTGATATGGTGATGGGGAATACACAGAGATTACAATTGATGTCAAACATGTAAATTAAAACAAATTATAAATAAAAATAAAATATGTGCCATTCTTATTGGCATCAGGTGGCATCTCATTACCACTTTACAAATTTAAAAACTGAAGTATAAAAAGGTAAAGTGACTTGCTCAAGGTCACAAAAAAAATAAATGGTGGAGCTGGGACTCATACCCAGGCAATATAACTGCAAAGCATTCTTTTAACTATTCCACCATCTTGAAAACTGTATCTACAAGACCATTTGGAAAAATGTAATGAACCTCAACTAGAATCTGTGGTTTGTTTTCAATTTCTTTGAAATTAATTACAGAAACTTCAAAGCTTTTCTTTTATCCAGAAATAGAGGACACTTTCAAAACCATGTCACCCAGCTTTTACCCGCATCCCTGATTTATTTTGGGTGTGTAATTTAAGCCACAGTACATCCAAATAAGTGTTGTTTAAAAGAAAACATGATTATAAGGGGCTTCTACTCTTTGTAAGGAGTATATTTTAATAGACTCCTCCATAATAGCTTTCTTTATCTTGGCTATCAATGCTCATGAAATTTTCTAACAGGGAGTACCAATCGCACAAATATAGGGTAGAACAAGATGTGCAGTTTTAAGTTGGCAATTTGAATCTATCACAATATGAATGATCCAAATTTTATAAATGGAGGAAAAAACAGATGATGCCAGATTCTTCATTTAGTTTCATTATTGGAAACAATATTCTATTTTTATGTTTCTATTGAGTTAAACTTTTTTTGTTTTTTTAAAAAACTTCTTTCTTTATATATATTTGACATTTGGTGTAGTCCCTGTGGAATTTCCACCACCAATTCACCCATGCACCATCACCTTAGTCCCTTGTGCTTTTCCCACCCTCATTTTGATTCCTCTCTCTCCCTCTCCCCTATAAAATGTCTCTGATTTCTCACTATCTATTTTTGTTTTTCGAAACAATAATTCTACCTCTCACTGTCAGTGAAAGGGATAACATTTGGGAATGAACTCTTTTTTGTGGGGAGAAAGTGGAAACATCATGGGCCAGAATTTTTAAACTCTTTTAATTCCTTATTTTAGACCAGTATCGCCTTCTGTATATATTTTGAAGGTTTTTTTCCCTTCTAAAGTACAGTCTATATCTCCTTAAATAATAATTCATCTATTTCTCACATGTTTCCTATGTGTAAGTAGAGTGCTAAGTGCTTTACAAATCCTTTATGTCACAGAATTCTTCCTTCAGTGGAGCTGGGGTTGGGGACAGAGAGGTGGTGTCATTATTTCTCCTATTGTACAGATGAGGGAAATAAATATAGAGAAGTTAAGTAACTTGTAGCTGATACGATCTGTGGCTGGTTTGAGCTGGATTCAAATACAAACACTCTTTCTTAAAGGCCACGCCACTACCTCCCTTAGAGCCCTGACATGGACTCTGTTCACTAAGCCAAGCCTACTCACAGTGAACCGAAGGATTCATGATGTCCAAGGTAACACCACGCACCAGCCAGCTGGCTTTTGTTTTCACCTGTGAGGTTGACAATCAAGTCCCTTCAGATGGTGATGGTCAGTGTTGTGCTGGCCAGGTTCGCTGAAGCCCCCAGGGTGCTGATAGTTGCACAGCAGACCACCTGCAAAGGAGTGTTAAAGGGAGCTTGGAATCCAAGAATAGACTTTTTCAGCCCATTGTGGTACACATGGCTATTTACCTGACAGTTCAAGCAACATCTAAATGAACACAAAGAGAAAAGTTCAGCGCAGGTTTGGAGCCAAATGCTATTGTGTTGATTCTAAGCCTTTTCTCCTCCCCAGCCCATTAGCACCAGATCTGCTGCTAATTTGTACCTTGCAGACAGAGACTCTGCTGTTCTGTTGCCTTCATGTCTGTTGGATTTAGGCTCTGATCCACAAATTAAGGGTGAGGAGAACACTGGAGAATGATGAGCCAGATCCAAAACCAGTGAGCAGGGTTGTACAGAGATGACTCACTGAAGGACATTTGGGCCTTGTCTCTGACACTCACCCCTCCCGGCACAGGAAGGAGATATGGGGCACTCACAGTGAACCAGCCATGCCGGACCTGCTCTGCCACAGCCCAGCTCCAGCAATGAACCAGGGTCCCCACAGGATGAGACAGCGTCAGTGGATGAATGTATAGGGAGAGGGGAAAGGGAATGAGAAAATACAGACACTCTTTCTAGGGTGCCAACATCTTACACTGACAGTCTCAGAAGGTCTTTAGTTATACTCTACACACAAGACACAGGAAAGCAGGGAAATATCAGTTGTAACATTTTCTTAGGAAAAACAGGGGACCTTCAGGCCCCAGCCCTGTGCAAAAACAGGTTTTTGAGAATAGCAGAACAACATTCTTTACATTTTATTAGGACTAGTGCAAAGCTACATGTATCTATCCGTATACTAAATGGTTGAGGCAGATGTAATAACCCAGCTCCATCACAATCAACTAGTCCTTTCCACCACAGGCCCCAAGCAAAAAGGAAATATTAAAATTAAACTCCAAACTATATCTATTCTTTACCATTCCATCCCCAAAAGGAGCCACTAATCCCAACCTATCCTGAACCCAATAGTTCATCATCAAAATTGCTCAGCAACCAGTTATTTTGTTTGTTTAGTAAAACAGCCAATCTTACAATTACACACCCCATGAGAAATTTCCAATTAGCGCTTAATATGCCCTTACAAGATGGTGACAGTAATATCAGCCAAAACAGTGGAGACCCGGCAGGGGCCAGCTTTGGAGCTCCTGGCTTTTCAGGGGTGTCCCTCATGCTGGACTTTTGTCACTCAGCATGAGTAGCATGGCCCCTGGCACTGCTCTGTCTCCCTTTTGGAGAAACACGAACATCAGGCTAACACAGCAGGCAGTGACAGGAGCAATCTGAGTGGAGAACAAGGCGTGAGCCATTATGAGTGGAAACACCAGGAGGCCCAATGTTTTCTCTTGCCTTTAAGTAGTCAACACATCATCATTTAATGCAGAGTAATTAATTGCATTTGACCAGATCCCTGTGCCACCTGGGGTTACCGTCCCCATCAGTAGTGACTCGCTTGAGTAGGAGACAAAAGCAGGCTCCTACAGAGGCAAAGTCTCTGTAACCCAAAGGAAAAACAGGGCTGGGTTTTTGCAAGATAGAAACATACTCTGAGAGGACAAGAGACTAGACAATTCAAAGAACTTACAATTTACAACTAATGTATTGCACACCTCTGGATTGAAATCATGACTGAAGTTGTCAACATGGCCTGAAGGCCACACTCAAAAGTTTATATAAATTGGCATTTTCTGTTGTGTGGCTCCAGAAAATGTCTTTCCAAGCTGTAGGTGGAATGAAAACAATTGAGTTGGCCAGTAATCAAAAGAATAGGAAAAACCTAGGAATTACGTTTTTATTGGGTAAAAGAATGTTAAAAGAATATTATAACTAAGAGCAGAAAGTATCTCCTATACTCCAGATACTAATTCCTAGTTTAGAGAGATTAAGTTGGTACAAAAGAAACTATTGTTTCTAATGAAAATTAGAAGTTGCTCAGTGAAAATAACACAAGCATATTATACACAGCTAATACAAGAATATTAAAAAGAAGCCATGTTTTTAGGAATTTAATATTAAAAATCTGTGATAAAGAAATTGAAAGATTTTAAAGGTAGTACTGGAGGAGGACACAAAATTATGTAACTTTTTCTAGTTTTTAAACATTATGCTCTATTCTATTAGGTCCATGTCTCTTATTTTACTAAATAAACCCCCAAAAAACCTAGATAATAATGCATCACATGTCATGTGTAAGAGTATTACCTTTATTTCTTGCCTTTCTGTCAATCCAATCACCAATTAAGACTCCAATAATTAATGCATATCCAGCTACCACTAAGCCAAACACTGCTGTCAGAAGATTGTGTCTATATAGTTCTTTCAGGAACACAGACATGGCAAAGTGCCACATCCAGTCTCCCTACAAGGCAGTAGAAGCAAAGCATGTTTTAATTGTTGACCTAAAAGATGGAACAAGAATAAAATCCAGAAAGATTTTACTCTAAAGGGAATTCAACATGGAGAATTTTAATCCAGAATGTTAAAATTACATATTTATGCAGTAGAGCTATAACATTTAGATGTAATACAGTTATACTTCAAAAAGTTGACAGAATATATGTTGAAATCATAAAACAAAATGAAACACCAAAGATCCAAGAGGTCCATGAGAAAGTATCAGATGAACACTGTGAAAACTTGAGAACCTAAAGTAGCAAGCCCAGGTTACCCTAAGATATTTGCTGATTCAGTGAAACAAACTATTTTGTATATCTGTGGGAGATTTCACTCACCACCTTGATAAATTGCTAGAACAAAAATCAGAAATCTATATTACTCATATGTAATTTATATATTATGCATGTATGTGTTGTACTAAAAGGTTACATAAAAACATTGTGTCTAACAACTGCAGGATACACACGCTTTTAAGTACATAAACATTTGTATAAGCTGATCTGGTAATGGATCATAAAGCCAATCCTAGTTTCTAAATATTGAACCATATAGAGGATGTTCTCTGACCTCAAGACAATTAACCTAAAAGTCAATAAGAAAAAAAATCAGAAAATGCCCATATGCTTGTAAATTAAGAAATGCATTTCTAAATAATTCATGTATCAGTAAGTAATCATATAGGACATTATAAAATATTTTTAACAAAGGATATTGAAACTTGTCAGATTCCGCTAAATTTCTTCTTAAAGAGAAATTTTGTACTCCTGAATGCATATTAGTAAAGAAAGAAAGACTGCATTTAATGAGCCAAGTAGCTATACTAAGAAATGAAAAAAAGAACAGCAAATTATATGTCTCCCAAATAGAAGAAAGTCAATATAAAAGGCAAGGGCAGAAATCTGTGAACTACAAAAAAGGCAATGCAAAAAGAAGGCTTAATAAAGTCACAATCTTGCTCTTTGGCAAAATGAATAAAGTAAATTGTGGTGTATTATACAATGAAATACTACACATTAACAGAAAGTAGCAAACCAGGGAGGCATGCAACAACAATATGCCTGTTACAAACAAATTTACAAACAAATGCTGAGCAAAAGAAGCAGAGCAATATATATGTGTGGTAGAATTTCACTTATAGAAAGTTCAAACTATACTTGAATTAAACTGAGCTATATCATTGAAGGATGCCTACCCTTGTGATAAAGCTATAAAGCAAAACTGTAACAGGGTGGTCCCCAGGAAAGGGAAAAGTTCCAAAATCCCTGTCCCACCCTAAGTGTGGTGGAGCTAAGCAGGGATAAGAAGATACTAGAAAGGAGATAAAAAAATAAATAAAAAAACAGAAGGAAGGGAGGAAGAAGGAAGTAGGATGGAGAGCAGCAAGGAGACCTGGAGGAGGCACATGGAGCAGAGGGACATGTGAAGAAACTGCGCTTGCTTCTTGGTCCTGGAATGGTTGGAACAGATGTGGGTGAGAGACCCGTGGGGAGCTTAACAATGGCAGCTGTCATCTTGATTTTGATTTTCTGTTTTCCCCCCAGATTTGTCTGACTCTTTCTGACCCTTTTCTATGGGTCTCCACTGAAAGTTCCTTTTGACTTGTGGCAGGCTTTTGGGCCTTGCTTTAGGCCAATCCTATTTGGCTGGACTTTTACCCTCAAGGAGATGGGCAACTTTGAATGCTTGATTTAGTAACTATCTTCTTTGTCTTTTCTGTATTGCTCCCTAATGGTATTAAATTTCCTTTCCATTAAAGGTCTTATATGTTTGTCTTACTGTGGCAGATGGCAGAACCCATTTTTAAAGGGCAGGTTTAGGGGTTCTGGGGTGCCCCTCTCCCTGCCCAGTAACAGATTTGGCACCTCTCCCTGCCCAGTAACAAAACAAGGAAGGGAATGGTATAGAAGTGAGGCTCATGGTTATTTCTCATTGGTGAGGAAAGAACATGATTGAGCAGGGCCCCAGGAAGGATTGGTTGTTGGCAAAATTCTAAGTTTACAGTGTATATTTATTATAATCATTCCCTATATATGTTTTATATACTTTGCTCCATTTGTTAATTTGAAAGATTCTTTAACATTAATATGCACATTTGATGTTTGATATTTTGTGATATTCTAATTGCCCTTAATATTAGTATTCTTAACCATCCCAAATATACAGTATCATTTTGATTCCTCTTACCCATATTGATAAGGCACAGTTTACACAAATCACAAATCTTGAATTCATGAGGTAGATTAAAGATGCTACTAAAACACACATAATGATAAATGTCATTAAGTGGCAAAAATATACACGCTTTAAAGCAAATTCTGCCAGTTAACTCAGAAAGTATAAAATCCTGTTTAGTGTGAATTTACCTTTACAACGTGGCCCTGTGCTAAACAAAAATACAGACAACAGAAAAGCAACAGTTTTGACTAACAAGTTAAGGGATTCTCAGGACTTCTAGTTCCTCTAGTCACTGAATGGCCACAGGGAACATTTCAACCATGTCTCTTTTCTCATGTCCAGAGGTGGAGACAGAGAAGTAAGTGAGCCAACACACTGCAGTATGAGCTTTCCAGGAAGTAACCCTCAGTATCAAGGAAGAAGCAAATTGGCAGCCTGTTAAGATGGGAAGTAGGACAGAGACTCATGGTAGACATTTCCCCTGAGCAAATCTGAAGCATGGGAGGGAGTTGGGCTAGTAAGGAAGTTTGAGGGTAGAGACAGCTTCCTATGTTGAGAAAACCAAGGGTACAAAGATCTGAAGAAAAAGCATAGCTGCAAATGAAAAATTCAAATGTTGAGGTAAAATGTGCAAAGCTTAAAAGGGAGCAAGAAGGGGAGAAGATAGAAAAATCCAGAGGCAGATTCCCTTTTTCTCAGTGGCCCTGTCTGGGTTTACAGCTGTTGGGGGTCTCATCTTTGGCCATTTAGACACACCCATTGCACCCTGTCTCTCAGCTATTCACCCAGGAGCACTCTCCTGCTTCCCTGTGCCCACCTTGACCATCATGTCTCCCACTTTTGCCTTGGCTAGCTTTCAACCTGATAGCTCCAGGGTGGTCCTTGTAATAACCAAAGTCAGCTCCTTAATTCCTCTGCTCACCATCTCTACCAGTTCCCAACTCACTCAGTGTAAAATGAAAGCCCTCACAGTGGCTCACAGGGCCCCATGCCATCTGTTCCCCTCCATTTAATTTTCCGACCTCATCTTTTACTCCCTTTCCCCCACTGATTATGCTCCAGCCACCAGAGCTCATTCCCACCCCAGGTAAATATGCAATTTACCCCATCAATTCTATCAGCTCCATCAGGTCTTTACTTGAAAGTTATTGTTTCAGTGGATCCTACTCTGCACAGCCTCTCTAAGAACCATACTCCCTAAACCAGCACTAACCAATCAAGCTTTCTGCAGTGATACAGCCACAATATGACTGTTGCATGCTGGAAGTATGGCCGGTGTCACTTGGGAACTGAGAATTTCATTTTAACTGATTTAAATATAAACAGTCACACTGGGCTAAAGGCTACTGAGTTATAAGCACAGCACTTATATATACTCATCCCCTTCTGCTGTTTTATTTTTTTTCCTGACCATTTGTCACTATCAAACACACGATATAATTTATCAGTAATGTATTTATATATCTTGTTTATTGTTTGTACTCGCCCCTAGATGTAAGCTCCAACAAGGGAGGGATCTTTTTTTATTCACCACAGTACTCCAATTCCTACAATAGTTCTTAACACATAACAGACATCAAAAATATTTTTTAAGTGCGGCCTCCCTGGTGGCGCAGCAGGTTGAGCGCCGCACTGTGAAGCATCCGTGGCACAGCAGTGCAGGTTCGATCCCCGGCCAGGGAGGGGACCCACATGGCATAACAGACCTCTCTTGCCTCTTCTGCTGCTCCCCTCAGCAGTGTACTTCTGTTGATCTGCCTGTTCTGCTCCCCATTCTGTCTCTGGTGAATCCTCTCACCTCCAGCACCTCTGGTCTGTACCCCAGTTCTTGTACACATAAATAAATAATTTTTTTAAAAGTTACTAGTTAAAATATATATATATATATTTAAGTGAATGGAAAATGGAGAGTAGTGACATAGAAGATCTGACAAGTTCCAATCAGGAATTGTTTTGGTCTACTTTGTCAATTTGTTCACCCTTGCTCTAAATCCCATCTCCTTACTTGGATGCTCGTATGTTCTCTGGCCCTTCTTGACCTGTCTATTCATTCAAACATGTTTATCCCAATGATGGACACACTCGTTTCACCTCTAGCCACTACTCTATAGCTTCTTGATTCAGACTCATCCACAGACACTCCTGCCCCCACTCCCCCAAACAGCTGTGGAGCTACTGAGCTTCCCTTCCACCAGGCTTGTGTCAGAGAACAAATGGCCAGGAAATATGGGGAAGCCCTAGAGTGCTGTTAACCTATTCTTCCTTGTGCTAAGACTCCAGAGAATAGTGTGGAATTTCAGAGCAGTACTCAGCTGTCAAACAGAATTATATGGCAGTCTTCAGGGGCCTCCCTGGTGGCGCAGGGGGTTAAGTCACAGCACTATGAAGCTACCCACAGCCGCTGCAGCATGAGTTCGATCCCCTGCCAGGGCGCTGAACCACATGGTGCCTGTTCTGCTCCCCATTCTCTCCTGTCTCATCTACTGCTCCTCTAAGTAGCATATTTCAGTAGATCTACCTGTTTTGTTCCCCTTTCTGTCTCTGGTGAATTCTCTCACCACCTGAACCTCTGGCCTGTACCAAGGTTCTTGTATACAAAAGTAAATAAATCTTTAAAAATATATAAGGCAGACTTCAACCATCAATGTTAAATCATCAGACAAATGGGCCTTTGTAATGTTGAGGGACTTCTGGACACTCAAAGACTTTCTGATTCCAAGCTTTGCAAACTTATGCTTTCCAAGGATACACAAAGATGGCCCTAGTGACTACTACTGGTCTTGGGCTTTCTTCTAAAGCATTGACAATAAACCTTTTTTAAGGAAAGCCTACTCTTACACCAAGGGATAGAGAAAGAGACAAGAACTCTACTTATTGCACTACCTTGTTATAACCAATAACTTGGGTTTCTATTTTAAAAGTCCACATCAAGAATACCTCATTGACCTCATACAGGTTGGGGAGGAGGTAGAAATTGGAACAATTGTTGAAAGTTTTCAGTTTTCTCTTTCTTTATTAAGTCTGATGACTCAGGCTGAATTGGGGTTTTTGTAACAACTAAGCACATCCTTCTTTCATAAATGAGAAAATTTGTAACCCACTAATTACATGTAAAAGACACTCAATCAGCTGTGATGATAATGTGAACAGCAGCAGTATAGATCCTGTTCTACTGGACAATATCTGTCACAATGAAACAATCTTTTAAAATAAACTGTATATTGAAATGTATTGCCAAACTTGAAAGTGAAACAGGAATTATTTTTCATGAATGTTTACAAGGGATCAGAGACTATGAACAGGAACATGAGAAACCTACTCTCTTTGGGGATATCATTTATCATTCTGTTGAAAATCCACATGATGTAGTTCAGAATGAATTTTTTGTTTTACTTTCAATTTATTTTACTGAAAGTCATTTCTGTTACCTAGTGAAATAGTACTGTTTCCCATCTATAGGAAAGAGACATTTGCTTAGCAATAGAATATAGCTGCCACCTCTCCTTGTTAAGGGAGCCCCAGTTCAAGGGAGCCAGTGTACCCATAGACCAAGGGGAAGAATCACAGTGCCTGTAAGTCATTTACTGTGATACAATTTCCTAGTCATTCTGAAGCCACAATTGGTCCATAACTCTTCTAACCACTGAAGTGTAAGCAGAAATTTCCTAGGGGCTTCTAGAGAAGCTTTTCCTTTCCAATAAAAGAGGCAAGTACACGGGGAGGTCTTGCTTTCATTGCACCCCCACTCCACCCCCTTGCCAGTGAAGGTGACTGTGATGTCTGAAGTTGCAGCAACTGCCTTGCAACCATAAATTGACAGTGTCAACAACCAATCAGCTAAGGGTGGCCAAGCAGATGGGCAGGGCAAGTAGGGTCTTGATGGTTGCTGAACTCAGTTTTGGATGGTGTTTTGTTTACTAAGTAAGGAATAGTCTTAAAGTATCAGCCCTTGCCAACTGAGTTTTCCTTTAGTTGCAGCCAGAATCATTTCTAGCTTATACACAAACTTTAATTACTGGTCCAGTGACTGTTAGATACCCAGTATCTAACTAACTACTGCTAATATTTACCAAATTTTCTTTATTTCTGTGTGTCTGTAAACATCATGACATTTTCCACTCAGAACACATATCCTAAAAACAAAATCATTTTCCTTTATGACACAACATCCAATCCACCCTAAAAATATTACCAATCTCTGATATTATCTGAGAGTTAGTCCATATTCTATTTCCCTGTTTTCCACCAAATGTCTTTTTGTAGTTGGGGGAAATTACTACATGAATGGTAAATTTGGGATTTTGCCTTAGTTTTTTTCTCCTTTTAATAAAAAACAATGGTCCACCACTCCTTTCTCCTGTAACAAAAAGGTTTTACATGTTTGGGGATTCACTGAGAAGATTTGAATAAAGCTTAGGGGTTAAGATAATAATAGACCTAGAAAAGACCTAGAAACTTAATTACATAGCTTTCAAAGGGCTGTAAGAATTCTCATGTGGAAAATTATTTGGGATTGAACTCCTGGTATACTAGTCCTCTTTGCAATTAGACAGCCAGGCAAAGGACTCTGACATTTAGTTGGAGTCAGGAGCCCTCTCTGTGAGGCCACTTCTCAGTGTATGGATCTAACTCATCCTCTCTCCCTACGCATGCCAATCCATAATTTACAGATAACAGTGTGAACAAATGAACAGGAGATGACATTTTTTTATCCACAGTTGTGGTAATTATAATACTAATTGTGTATTAGAATTTGTCAACACTTTATAAATATAATTAGGACAAATTAAAATGAACCCACACTCTGGAAGAGAGAGATGGGAAAACTAAGCTAATTGTTTTGTGACGTTTATTTTTTTTTTTAAAGATTTATTTATTTATGCATACAAGCACTGGGGCACAGACCAGAGGTGGGGGTGAGAGGATTCACCACAGAGAGCTGGGAGCAGAACAGGCAGATAACAGAAGCACACTGCTGAGGGGAGCAGCGGGCACAGCAGGAGAGGTCTGCTGCNCCATGTGGGTCCCCCTCCCTGGCCGGCAGCAGGGATCGAACTCGTGCTGCAAGTGGCTGCAGTTTGCTTCATAGTGCGTTGCTTAACCCACTGCGCCACCAGGGGAGGCCCCTGTTTTGTGACGTTTAAATGAGTAAAATCAATTGAGATTTTTGTAGAACATTGTCATATAAAAGAGAAAAATGTCGCTTAATTATCTTTGCTTATTTTTTAACCTCCCATTTTACTTAATTGAAACCACTTTGCTCAAAGGAACAGTGAAATTTCAGATTGTTGCTCTGAGTAGAAGGGCTTCCTAAAGTAATGTCTACCCAGAGACTTACCTAAATTACTCTTCTCTTTCTTTACTCTCCTGCTACTTGCAGCTTTAGCCTGTTTTTCCTCATTTCCAGAACTTTCAGTGTCACTTAATTCTCCAACCATTACTGCATGCTAGGAGGAAAAAAAATTCAGTAATGAAAAACACATTTAAACTACTGCAGTACAGTCATAAACAGGAGGAAGTCAATGTGCTTTAACTTCTTGCCAACTGGATTAAAACCATTAATATTTCATTTATTCAACTGCAGAAAGTTAATCATGTAATCAGTTACAAGGATTTTATTGCATATGAATAAAGTCATAGCAATTGCTTTTGACAGATGGAGGCCTATTACTATTACTGCTCAAAACCAATTATTTGGGGGAAAATATTCAACCAACTACAATCAAACTCACAAATTTATCACACACCAAAAAATGGTTAAAGAGATTTGGACAAAGCTAAATGAGCTGTCACTTGATCCAGGGATAATAGGGTGAGCAATTTATCCATCTTTAACATGTTAGTTCTCTGACTTGTATGTTTTTGACAGGGAAAATTTATTAAGCTGCTATAACTAATGGCAGTCATAGATTAAAAACTTCATTACATCTTCACAACATATATTCCTGAGGAAAAAAAAAAAATGCTTGCCTCTGTTAATGACTATTGTACTTCTAGAGTTAAAACAAGGAATTTCTAAAACTTTTATGATTGTGCTTACCAAACACAGATAGTAGGAAGCTTTTGCTGGTTCACTGGACTCCCAGAAAGATGAATTACAAAGCAGAATTTCTGAACCACTCACAGGCATTGTTACCACAGGTGCTTTGTGTACAAAGTGCTGGAGGTGTCAATGTTTCCGGTGGGCACTCTTATCTCAGCTTAGACAAGGACAAAAGATGGCCAACACTTCCCTGTCTTGTAAAAGCCTAGGACACAGGCAGGAACATTTGTTAAAATTCTTAAGGCAAGTTTTATTCTGTGCTCTGAAATATGTCAAAATCATTTAGAGGCAAACAAGAGAAGGCTTTCTGCAAAATTAAGTTGCAACAAGTCAGTCTCCAGAAAGCAGAGGGCTCCCATAAAAGGTCCTGCTCCCCAGGTCCAGACCAGGCTGCTCAGAATCTTTCTTCTCCTCAGCCCCTCCCCCTTTGAAACTGATGCTCATCTGCTGCCCTGTCCCCCTAGCAAACTGTGCTGTTGGCCCATTCTCCATGAATCCTACTAAAGGTTAAGGCCAACCGCAGGTGTTAGGTTGGCCCTCACAAACTGTTTGGTCTTCTTTCTAAGAGTAATCACAACCTAACTAAAAGGACTCCATTTTTTAACAGACATTTCAAGAGTCAGTATTTTTTTTTTTGCTTGGGTGGAACAGGCTGGACTTGCCAATATCTCAGCAATTTTGTTCATAACTTAATGGATGACATTAAGTATTAGCTGTGGACCAACAAAGTCTTCTTTTTCCCTTTCCTGAGACCTTAGAAAATTGGGTACAGGATCCTTGAGGTCCTAATTCACATCAGTAATTACCTAAAGTACTTATCTCAGCCCATCTCAGATTCTCAAAACTGCCTCTGTGTTGAATCCACCACAGTTAATGGCAGAGTAAGTTAAGAAAGCTAAGATTTTAAATGTTCTACCAAAGAAAGTTAAAAAAAAAAAGGGAAAGTACTTGATTTGGCAAATTGTTTAAATGTTGCTACAAATACTTCAGCTAAAGTAAATTTGCATTGTTTTCAGAAATGTGTTTGGTGGTACCATACATCTGTGAAACTCTTCACCCACCCAAGGGTGCTGAAATCCTGGCTAACTGGGTTGCTCAGCAGAGTGAGCAGGACAGCAGGGTAAGCAAGGGCAGGGCTCACATCCTCTATGAACCACCCCACTGCCAGTCCCAGGAACAAGGGCCCAGCACAAAGCAGGCACTAAAAGAAGGAGCCCATTTGCTATATTTACAAGTATAAAAATACAACAATCCACTAGGCCCTGCACTTGCAGGGCAAAGAATAAAAAGGACACAACCCGATTTGGTTTGGTTTTTTTATGCCCACACTCGTTATGCCACATGGAACAAAAAGGAGCAGTAAGTTCTTTTCAAAAGGAAAATATACACTAAGTAAATGGGAATAGTAACACAACTTTGAAACTGTAGGTGCTTTCTCTAAGCAGGATTCTGCAGGAGTCAAAAAAGCGAATGTAATGGTACCAGGGAATGTAAGGAGAAAGTTGATACCAGGGAATACAAGGAGAATTTGCTAGTACCTTATCAGAAGGTACCAATACACATACAATGTATTATAGGTGTATATATGTACACACAAATATACACACGGTATATATAAACATACATAAGCATATGTATATTTAATCAAAGATTCTGGTGCTCTACCTCAAACTTTCAATGATAAATCAGACATGCTTTGATTATGACTAGAGAAACAATGAGGTTTAGATACAAATGGGGAACAGGGAGAAAACTATAGTTTCTGTAACTACCAGTTTCCCCAAAAGCACCTTTCTCTACATGAATTATAAAAATTATTTCAAAGTTTACCATTTGTGCTTTTCATATCTTTAAAGAACAAAACTGATATACCCAAAGTCAATGTTAAAAGAGGAGAAAAGAGATGATTCACAAGTTCTTTGAAAGTTAGTCCTTCTCTCTTTTAAAAGATGTTGCTTCTTCTTGTGGGTTGTTTGTTTTGTTTTTTTACTGTTATTATTTTAAGAGGGTTTGGGAGTTGGGGAATTGTTTTGGCACTGTATATGATAATTGGTGGGTTTTACTCTCCACAGGAGAATATTCCCCGCTCCACTTGCTGAACATACAAGATAGAACTATGCTCTTGATTTAGTACCCCAGAGGTAATTGAAATCTAAGTGAAAGGCTAAAGGAGCTCAAGGAGAAAGCACTGGAAAGCACTGGACAGATGAGCAACCAGTCTTTCCCCAGGCATGCATAATCCTGTTTAGACAGGTGCAATTTTCATCCCGAATGAACACCTCCTACAGAAACTTGTCCATGTTCTCCCAAGTACAGGAATGTTACCACCTGGGCCCCAGAACAGACTCTGGAGTAAAAATGTCTACAATCAGATCCAGGCTTCTCCACCCACCAACCATGTAGCCACAGTCAGTTCACTGATGTCTTCAAGCCTGTTTCTCACCTCTAACGCAGAGATAATAGTACTTACCTCAGAGTGGTTATGAAGATGAAAGAAGAATGATAATGCATGAAGATGCTTAGAAGAGCATCTAGGGGTAGAGTTAGTATTCAAAAGAGCACAGCTACTGCCATGCATAATTAACAGCAGTGCATATCCAGTCATCATCATCCTATACAAGGAGTTTGATCTAACCTAATGTAAAAATGTGCAACAGTGATCAACGTTAGGGAAAAGGCAACATGTACTCTAGGGAAATATAAAACTAAACCCGTATACACTCTCTCCTTCCTTTCTCTTTGTGCCAGACTCTCATCCCAAAGCTTTGGCTTGCCCAAAGCTTTAAGGCATTCCCTTAGGATTAACTAGTTAGGTCCCTCCAAGCATGATGCATAGTGATATGAACAAATAGCACGACAGGAAATAGAGTTCTACTCTTTTAAATTAATTCCCAAATAATCAATGCATAGAGATTCTCATTAAGAATTCAAACAATACAGATAAAGACAATTTTCCAGAGTCTCTCCTAGAACCTTCAGAAGCACTATTATCAGCCCTTGTTCATACAAAATATGCACTATTTACTTTGATTCACATTCAGTAATGTCTGGAGATGTTCCATGTTAGTATATATAAATAGGGTGCTTTATTCCTTCTTTTCAACATGTGTCTATTCCTAATAATTATCAATAGTTGATTATTAATAATCGAATTATTCTTTAACTGTTTGTTCAAAATAGTTGTGAGTGTCCTTTCTTTGCCCTTTTCTATCTGTTCCAGAAGCAGTTGCTTTGAGAAAAGGGTCACTAACTTGAGAGTATGGAGTTTTGTTCTTTGTTGTATCATTTCAGCTATAACTGAGGCCTTTAGATAACCATTAAGATGCTCATTTCCCTTATCAAGTAAACAAGAGAATTGGATTTCATGGTCTCTTAGTTCCTGTACAGCTACAATAATCAGTGTTTTGGGTATTAACACAGGAAGACTTTCTTCCAATTATTAGAATGAGGAAGTTGTGTGAGTGGGCAATAGCTGATAATTTTTTAAAAGATTCTTCCTGCGAACAGGTATATGCTTTCTACCATTAGTTCATTCACATGCTAGAGTCCAACTCACTTCATTCTTTTTATGTGTATATGGTAATTGAGAATGTAGATTTTCTATAATATCACAACAGTCAAGATAGTTTTGAGTAGTCAGAGATGCAAAAATTCCTCTGACAGACTTTAGTACAAAGGAGTTACAGCTGGACTGTTTAGCAAGGACAGAATTATGGTGTTGGAGACAGGGTTGATGAAGTGAGTGCTAAGGGGAGCGATCTGAGTGCCGTAAAAAGTCATTTAAACCAAATAAGGATCAAGGAAAGGAATAATAATAATAACAATAAAGACAAAAACCAGAAATGAAAAGACAAGGACAAATTGGGGACACTTGGTGGGGAGTGGGAGAGGGAGGGTTGAGGGCAGATGGGAGCACGGGGGACTGAGGTGATGGTGCACTGGTGATATGGTGAGGGGGAAGACATGGAGATTACAACTGATGTCAAATATATATAAATTTTAAAAGAATAATAATAAATAAATAAATATTTGTTCAACAGAGAGGAACACCTGCTATGTCCAGTGGTGGGGATATCAATATAAGTAACAAGACCTTTAGCCTCTGTGCCTTCAGAACCTTAACCATTGGTAGTTTTCCATACACAGGTATCTGCATTATGCAGTAACTCTCTTGCACACCAATCCATCACAAGCTACTTTGTTGTTGGAGAGTTCAGATGAAGCCCCAAGTTGCTGCTTATCAGCATGTCTTTTAATGAGCTTCCCTTTAGCCCTACCATGGAGGTTTTAACCAGTAGAGGAGAAAGGGGTGGTCCCAATAGCCATTTATTACTCTTATCTGTGTTTCTGAAAAAAAAAAAAAAAAAATATTGGCCCTGAATGTCCATGGGTTCCATCCACATCTTCAGATTCAACCAAACTCAGATGGAAAATGCTTGCCTTATCATGATCGTGGTCACATCTATACCCAACATTTGCAGACTTATTTTCCTTGTCACTACCCCCTAAACAATACCATGTAACAACTATTTATATAATATTGACATTGCATTAGGTCTTATAAGTAATCTAAAGATGATATAAAGTATATGGGAGAAAGTGTGTAGGTTCTCTGCAAATCCTGTACCATTTTATACAAAGAATTTGAGCATCTGCGGATTTTAGTATTAGGGAATGGGTCTTGGAACCAGGCCCCATAGATACGAACGGATGAGAACATTTTAAAAATTACTGTTACTAATGCAAATGCCCCAGAATCGACAAATGGGTCAAAAAGTTGTGGTATATTTATACAATGGCATATTACTCAGCAATCAAAAAAGATGACTCATGCCTTTGCAACAGCGTGGATGGAGCTGGAAGGTATTATGCTAGCTGAAATACGTCAGAAAGAAAAAGATAAATACCAGATGGTCTCACGTATATGTGGAATACAGAAAAACCAAACAAAAGGTCAAGAAGATTCAAAACTAGCAAGCTGACTATAAAACCGAGGTGTACAGCAAAGGAGGGAGCATGAGAGGGTGCAAAACAGGAGAGAGATCAACACAAGGGAATACGGTGATGGTTAACAGGTGATACCGTGGTGAGAGAATTATGGGGACTACAATGATGTGAGAAAAAAGTTAATTAATAATAAAATAAAATAAATACAAATGACTGACACTAAAAATACCCTTTCATCAGAAAACCAGGACTTACTGTGTTATGAACAATAATATTATTTGGGGTGTGAGGAGAGGTTGGACATAAGGGATTGTAGTATTAGATAACAGGGAGGAGGAGACCCAACAAACCTTCACCTGCCTTTTCTCCTTTACCTTCTGAACTTCAGTTCAGGTTGCAAAGCCTCAGGAGTCCACAGTAGGGCCTGCCCCACACCCCTACATTGTTGGACCAGCTCACATTCTTAACTACATTCACATTCCACAGATGTAGTCCCAGGATTCCAAGACTGAGGGAATCCCAAACTTATTTCTTACTGCACTCCAAGGATTAACCTCATCAATGTAGTTAGAGATACAAGGAAAGAACTTCTCAATCCCATCTTGTTCTGTGATCTAATCTCCAGCCCATAGACTCCCTGCCTGCTGAAACAAACAGTTATAATCAAGCTAGCATTGGACTAAACTGAATATAAAACATAAATTCATGAAGAACTAAGCAAATCTCCCCCTCTCTCATTTCCCACCACCACCCCCACTCCTCTAAAAACAATCACAGTAGTTTAGAGCCTACAGAGATCAAGGTCAGTGGTCTGAGGTAAAACTGTTACAAAGTCACATTGGTTTGTCTTTTTTTCTTCAGTCCCTTGCCCCTCACAATGACTTCCTTCTGTGTCCCCCTCTGGACTGCCTCTGGATGCCAAAAGTCCTGATTCAAGGTCTCCCTTCTGCAAAAGAACCCTCCAGTCTCACAGTACCCCTTCCTACAGGCATTGAAACATAAATCCTCATCTCAGAGCCCTGGGAACAGATGTCTGCCCAGTAGCTCCCAAGGGAGTGGCATTGTCTGAGGGACCCAGGCGCAATCATGTTTTATTTAAAAATTGTGTTTAATGGAATATTTCATACTACCAGGTGAAAGGGGGATTGGAGCTTTTTAAGTGATTTTTTTTTTTGGAGCCTTTCAAATATTCCCCACATTGCCCTGCTAATAATAGAAATTCATTAATGTACAAGTTTGCCTAATATACTTTTATCACCCAAATTTGAGAACTAAAATCAGAGAATGGAATTACTATCTACCACTCACCAGAACGGTGAGTGGAACACTACAAGTGATAAATAATCTTCACGCAAATTGTAAATAGATTTAATTATCAGAAAATTAAACTGGATTTAATGAACACTTTGGCACAAATACCCTGAACTTTAAAAAGCAAACATTAAAACTACTGTATCTGTGTTAGGCTGAAATTCTCAAAAACATTCCATATAGATTATACATGTATGCTTAGATTCTTTTTCTGATAAATCATTCATTTAGATTAATTTGTTGTCAGAAAAGACTGTTACTCGCTTAATCTTTAAATTTTCCTTATACTTTTAAACTATGAAAAAGAAATTTTCCTTTTTGAACAAGAGTTTAAAATATGCATGTGTTTTCATAAAGTAATTTCTTTAAAATTATAATTTGTTTCCACTATGACTGAACGAATTAAATTAGTGAAAATGAATGAAAGATCTAACATTCTTTCCTCCTCATGTTGATTCATTTATAACCCTTTCCATAGTACCAGGCTCAGGCTCTGTTAAAATTAATTTCTATTTGTAGCATTTATATGTAAATTCTATCTTGCAAAAACATATCCAGAGGTATAGGTTAAAAACTACAGAAATGTACAAGCTAGGCAAATAGTCACAGGGAAAAACCCAAGTGCTAAAAACCTCCAGCTCATCCCTCTAACTCCCACAGGTCTATGGACCACCTGAGGTAAAAGACCTTCTTACCTTTATCCCTCCTGGGAACTGCTCTGCATCTTTTTCTTAAACATCATATGACTTTCAGATCTCTTATCATTTTTTCCCCCTCACATAAACTCTATTTTGCCCCCAGCAGTGAGACAGACATCCCTGAAAAGTTTTGAACACATAATTTCACTTTGTAAGTCATTGTATTTCATCTGCTGAAATCCGTTCATTGCCTCTACCTATGTCATGATTTAATCCGTCCCCCCACTCCCTTTAGACCTCTTGCATACTATTTCTATACTATACATGCTATGTCTCAAACAGAAACATGCAGGAACGTATATAAGGCAAAGATGGCATCAGACATCATCAAGGCAGAGAGGCTGTTTTATTGTTATTTCCTTTTGTTGTACACACTGTGACATCCAGCTAGATGAGCTCCGTGATTAGTATTATATTTGAAATGAAAAGCATTCCAAGTTCTTCAAAACTGCATTCTCAAAAGCTGTCTTCTTGAATTTCTATGCTTTAAAGACAATCTTCTGACAACTAAGATCATATTTAAATCGGCTTTGCAAATTCCAGCAAGAAACTGAGTCCACATCACTTGGGGATCTATTCTGTCGAGACCCCTTGCTTCCCCCTAGCCAAAAAGATAAACCATTAAAAATATTGTATAATTTATTTTTTTTTAAGTATTTAACATACATGCAGCTACCTAAATTCCTTGGGAGTTTAAGAGTATAGGAAAAGGAGACAAAAAATACAATGCAAAGAGCGGAAAAGGAAAAGTCATCATGAAGAAAGAGAGCAAACACTAATGAAAAGACCAAGTCCAGTTCCTGTGGTGGCTTTACTTCTGGACTAATAGGAATTCATTTGTTCAAAATGATCCTACAAAATTTTAAAAGAACAGAGTATACTGTTCACAGTATCATCATTTCTTTTGTAGGAAATTCAGGCAGCAAGGCTGATGCATAGAGCTGTCTGCAAAATGCATAATAGTTCAGGGATAAAAGTGGACTTTGATTCCAGATACCTGCAGACTCCTGACTTAAGTCTCTGAAAATGTCTGTATTTTATAAGGATTTGCCTTATCTACAATTCTCTTTGGTTTCCGTGTAGATTTTAAGAAGGAAAAGTCCCGCTGGCAGAGGAGAAGAAAGGTTTATTGCTATTCTGTCTTCTATACTAAACTTCTCTGTCATCTGGACTTGTTTTCTTTTCCAAAGAGGACTCTGCTATGACATTCTGGGAATTCAGAGTGCAGTTCCTCCCCATTTTAGCTTTGAGCATTGGGCAAGCGATTTAACTTCTGTAAGCCACATGGATTCAACAGATACCTACTGAGTTACTATGTGCCAAGCAGTTTTCTAAGGGAATGAACAAGATAAAATCCCCACTTACCGAGCAAGCTCCTGTTTTTATAAAAGGAGAAACTATAAATGGAGAAAGAGGCTTTTAAATATCAGGTGGTACTACGTTTTTTGAAGAAAAGAATATAGCAGGTGAAGAAGAGAAAATGTTTTAGAGCCATCGGGAAAGGAATCTCTGGGGTGTGTGGTTTGAACACAGACTAAATGAAGGAAGGGAGTGAGTCAAATCTAGCAACTGCAGACTTAGAGAGACAATAAGCTTGGCCAAGAACGCCGAGTCTGGAGTGAAGTCCTGTGGCGTAGGCAGAAGGAGATGAGGTCAGGGAGGTACATGCGGCCAGAGCATAGGTGCCAGTGGCTGCTGTGAAACTTTAGATTGTATTCAATCTTAAAAAGCCAGTGAGGGGCCTCCCTGGTGGCGCAATGGGTTAAGCAACGCACTATGAAGCAAAACCGCAGCCACTGCAGCACGAGTTCGATCCCTGCTGCCAGCCAAGGAGGGGACCCACATGGCACAGCAGACCTCTCCTGCTGTGCCCGCTGCTCCCCTCAGCAGTGTACTTCCATTGATCTGCCTGTTCTGCTCCCCGCTCTGTCTGTGGTGAATCCTCTCACCCCCCACAACTCTGGCCTGTACCCCAGTGCTTGTATACATAAATAAGTAAATCTTTAAAAAAAAAAAGCCAGTGAGGATTTTAACAGTACTCTAAACTGATTTCATCTTATAAAAATGGCTCTGGTTCATTTTGTGGAGAATGGACTATACAGAGATAAATACAGGGGCAGAAAGATCAAAAAGAAGGTTATAGGGATGGCTAGGTAAAGGAAGAATGGTAGTTCACTAATCTATAAAATGGGGGCAATGGAAGCCATAATGGCACTGCTGTAAGAATATGAGAATACATTTAAGTGGATTAACATAGCACCTACTAGATAGCGATAACTCAGAGACAGCATTATTACTATAGTTTAGGGCTGATTCTTCTACTCCAACTGGTCATGCTTTTTCTAAGTTTTGGTACCCCACCCCTTGCTAGAGGGATCAAATACATCTTCATTCCCATTAAGCATTTCCTCAAATGTCATAGATCGGCCATGAAAGCTGTACATGACCTAGCTCCAGGGAAGTAGTGCAGTGAAAGGGTGGCTAGGGAAGATGGGGAACTGGGAGGACTGGAGGAGAGAGGAAAAAGCATTGGATTGAAGATCAGGCCTCGGAACTTTCCTTGATTGCCTCTTTGGAATGTGAAGAAAATTCAGTAAGAAAATGCTTGTGTATACATTTATTGAATTATAGATCATTGTGAGGCTGAAGCTGTCTCTCTGCACACACATATTGCTAATGAGACAGAAAATACTGTCTTGGTGGGAAAGAGGAGAGGGGTGAAGGGTGATGGGGTCCAGTGGATTGTGGTGGAGGGTTACTGGTACTTTGGTGGTGAGCATGGTATAGTAACATACATATGAAGAGGTATGAAACTGGGTCCCTGAAACATACACGGTGTGTAAATCAATACCTCAATTTTTAAAAATCCATACACACACACACACACACACAAACTAAAATATAATCCATAATATTTTCAGTACTTGTGGAGATACTTATTTGAAAATTAGAGAAATAAAAAATTATGTATCTAGAATAATAAGCAAAAAAAAAAGTTTTTGCCCTAGAGAATTTATGATTCAATCATCCTTAATGAAGCACTGCAAGCTCTCATTAAAGAAAGTAGGAAATGTGCTTTCAAAATCACAGGCCTGGTTTTTGCAAGCCAAATTTTTTATATTTAATTAAGCTTTGCAAATGGTAATTCTTCTCTTTAATCAAGCATATTTTCCAAGTATATCCATATTGTATACAAAGACATATTTAGTGAAAGATGCTCAAGATACTATTTAGGCTTTTAAAAACAAAATTACAAATAACATTGCTGTGGCACCCACTTTCTTTTTTAAAAAATGGGAAAGGAAACAACTGAATGGCACAAATTAAGTTTTTTTTCTATGTCTTTGTTTTTATTTTCATTTTGATTGTCTCCTTATGGCAAAAGAATCTCACTGGGAGGAATGCTGATCTGCTAGAACAAAATTGAACTGATTTTTTGTCAAATTTTATTCTCAGTACTAGGTAAAAAATTATTTTGTTTTCAAAATTTATTCTAAAGGGCATTCTAACCCAAATAAAAAACAAAATAGGAGAGGAGATATAGGAATATCAAATACCAAAAGCTGGACTTCATGTAATTCTTTGAGGGTCTTAATTTTCTTTAGTTAATAAAATGAATCATTAATTAAAAAATAACCACAAAGAAAATTATGTTAAAATGTACTGAGGCTAAAAATGTGACATACTAAGTGTCTTAAATAAGATTAATTATCTTATGTAAGCAGACACTGACTGATGTTTACCCTATACTCACACCCCTTCTTTCCTGCTAACAAGCATTAATTTATTAAGGTAGAAGGCTAAGATCTCTCTAATTCACTGTTGATGGATTTCATCTCCATTTCAGAATAGGAATTTTAATTTACCTAACCCAGTTTCTACCTGAACACAATGATGGCTATAAAGGTAGGTATGAGGCCCAGTTTCAGCCAAATGAGATGTAAATAAATATCTACTTGATGACCTTCTAGAATAGGTTTTAACCTACTGTATTAAAAGGACAAGTTGTAATTAGGGAGGTATATTGTAATTCTTAGAAGAGGCACGAAAAAATAACAACACAAAGAGCTGTAGCTAAAATGCCATCACATAAAATGGAATACTAAGAAAAAAATTAAACAAACAAAAAAGTAGGAACAAAAGAACAAAAATCAGAGATGAGAAATGGTACCTCTAAATCCAATTGTATCAATAACTACACTGGATTAATAGTATAAACATATCATTTAAAAGGTAAAGATTATCTGAGTGGATAAACTAAGATCTTCCTACAACAGATATACTTTCAGCAAAAAACCTAACAAACAGGGCCTCCCAGGTGGCGCAGTGGGTTAAGCAACGCACTATGAAGCAAACAGCCACTGGAGAACGTGTTAAATCCCTGCCTCCAGCCAGAGAGGGGACCCAGGTGGTGTAGCAGACCTCTCCTGCCTTGCCCACTGCTGCCCTAGGCAGTGTGTGTCAGTCAGTCTGCCTATTCTGCTCCCCACTGTCTGGTGAATCCTCTCACCTCCTGCTACTCTGGCCTGTACCCCAGCTCTTGTATGCATAAATAAATATTTTTTAAAACAACAGATTTCAAAGAAAATGAAATAAAAAATAAGTCATGAAATCTAAAACAATATTAAAGCAATTCAGATGAAGTCAGAAAAATAAAGCAAACAAAAACAGAGGGAACTAATACAAAACAAATACAGAGTGACATACTTAGGCCCCAACATAATTAACAAATATATCTTAAAGTAAATAGTGCGAACATACCAGTTAGAAGACAAAGATTAGTAGAGTGGATAAAAGAACAGTAGCCATGAATATGTTGTTTACAGTGATGGCAGGCCATGGATAGGTCAAGAGTGCTGCTAAACCTCTCCAACAAAGAATTATTGGGGCCACAATTCTAATAGTTCTGAAATTGAGAAGTCCCAAGCTATAGTGATCAAGACAGTTTGACTCTGGCAAAAAAAAAAAAAAATATATATATATAGATATATGTATATATATGTGCACACATATATGTACATATATATATAAATCAATAGCACAGAATACAACCAGAAATAAATCCATACATATATGGCTAATTAATTTTTAAGAAATTTCCAAAGCAATTCAATAGGAAAAGAAGCATCTTTTAACAAATGGTGCCAGTGAAGATGGATTTTTAAGGAGAAAAAATACACATCAATCCTCTCTTCAAATCATACACAAAAGTTAAGACCAACTTCTAAGAGAAGTAAAACTTCTAGGAGAAAATAAAAAGAAAAAGTTTTGTAAACTTGGGATAAACATTTCCTTAATTGGAACACTAAAACATAGATCATATAAGAAAAAAATGCTAGACTGAAATTTAACAAGCAAAGAAGACATACAAATGGTCAGTAATCATGTACAAGATTTGTTCAGTATCATTAAAGAAATGCAAATCAAAACCATAATAAGATACTACATTAAACACACTAAGATGGCTAGAAGAAAAAAGACAATAACAGGTATTGGTAAGAAGAAATTGCAACCTTCATACACTAGTGGAGGCATATAAAATGATACAACTACTGTAGAAAACAGTTTGATGATTTCTTAAAAGGTTGAACAGTTACCATACAATTATATCACTGCTATTGTCAGAATGTTTGTGTCCCTCTCCGCAAATGTGTATGGTGAAATCTTAATGCTTAATGTGATGGTATCAGGAAGTGGGCACTTGGGAACTTAAATCGTGAAAGTAGAGCTTTCATGAATGGCACTAGTGCTCTATAAAAGAAATACCAGAGTTCACCAACCCCCCTCACCATGTGAAGTGACAGAAGGAACTCTGCAACACTGAAGAGGGCCCTCATTCCACCTCGCTTATTCCTTGAACTCATACTCCAGCTACAGACGTGTGAGAAATTTCTGCTATTTTTAAGCTACTCAGTATGTGGTATTTTGTTAGAGCAGCCCAAAAAGACAAAGATAGTATATTCATATAGTAGAATACTATTTAGCTTTCTTAATTACAAAAAAAGGACAGATTATGGATATAAATATGGATAAATCTCAGAATAAGTATGCTGAATGCAAGATGCCAGATAAAAAAGGATGTGCTTTATGTAATTCTAGGAAATGGAAACTAATCTTTCATAACAGAAAGTGGCTCAGTGATTACCTAGGAGTGGAATTTGAGGGAAGGCTAACTCCTAAAGAGGCCCAAGGAAACTTTAGTTCTTCTTCAAGGAAAAGAAAAATTAAAGTGTAATAATATAGCAATAATATTTTAGCTTATGTAGAGATGGAATAATGTGAAGGCAAAGGAGTCAACTAACAAATACGATTTGGCTAAACTTCCATTTATAGAAAGATATATATCTGGATTTAAAGGAAATGTAAAACAAATCCGATGCTTTCAGGGACAACTTAAAAACCAAATTACATAGAAGAGCTAAAATTAGGATGATCTAAAGTGTAATCAGTCTGAATTTGTTAATACATGAAAAGTAAGGATTACTTTCAAAATAGTGAATAGACTAGAGTTCTTAGCAAAAGGGCTGCTAAAAAAGAAGTTCCCTATAATATTGTACAAGGTATAATGAGAAAACATAGTGATACTGAAATTAACAAACATTATAGCAATAAAACACATTAACTAGAAAGTGCCAGAAATTCAAAAAAGAAAATAAAGTCTAAAATCTCATTACTTTATTATCAGAATACGACAACACACATGCATAGACAAATGTTTTCTTAAACATTAAAAATTGAATAAAATAATAAATGTTGTAGTGATATCTCAATTAATAAAAAAAAAAACTCATCCTTAAAAGTAAGGCAAGAAAATGTGCATTACTTCATTTATGAATTTTTCACAAAAAAGTAACCATATTTTTTGAAAGAATGATGTAACTGGGAAAACACAAAGGCAGAAATTCTATAAACTGTGTACTCTGAGCCCAATAAAATTATATACAGCAAACATGGAGCTTAAGTTGTCCAATACAAGTATATTTTCCCAAAAGACACAAAAACACTGATTCAAAAGAATACCTACACCCCTATGTTTACAGCAGCACTATTTACAATAGGTAAGACATGGAAACAACATAAATGCCCAAAAACAAGATGATTCAATCAGGAAGATGTGGTATATATACACGATGGAATACTATTCAGCAATCAAAAAAGATAAACTAATGCCATTCGCAGCAATGTGGATGGAGCTGGAAGGGATTATGCTCAGCGAAATAAGTCAGAAGGCAAAAGAAAAAATACGGGATGGTTTCCCCCCTAGGAGGAATATAAGGGAACCAAATAGGGATCAAGGAAAAGAATAATAATAATAATAATAATAAAAATAAAAACATTACAAAAACAAAAGACAAGGACAAATTGGGGACACTTGGTGGGGAGAGGGGAGAGAGAGGGTTGAGGGTAGATAAGACAAGGCAGACAAGGGACTAAGGTGATGGTGGACTGATGAGATGGTGATGGGAAATCCATGGGGATTAAAATTGATGTCAAATATACATAAATAAAGAAGGAAAGAAAAAAAAGCAGAAACTTTGACAGTAATGCTTATGTAATTAATTGAGTGATTAGTGATCTCAGGCAAAACTGTAAAGATGAGAGACCAGCAGAGCCAGACAAGGCATGATCCAGGTAAAGAGGTAGGATCTAAAAAAAATATAAGTATATTTTTATTTGCTTCCTGGATGCATGGCTAAATATCAAAATAATACAATATACAAATACATTATACCACAAATACAAAATTTCTACTTGAAAAAGTAAAACATTGAGTGAAACGGTGTTGTCTCAAGGGTTTCTACTAAGACATAAGAGAAAAATTAACTTGGTTCCTACTTGAAATACCGAAAAGAAAAAAAACTAAACAGCAAGCCAGAAGAAAGTAGAAAAAAGGAAATAATAAAAACAAGAGTAAATATATACTGTGAGGAAGGAAAAGTAAAATAAATAACATCAAAGGTTGATTCTGAAAAAAAGGTAATAAAAACCTATTAGCTCAAATAATGAAAAGGAAATACCGATTTATAGAATTAATACATATTTGTTGAATAATATTTGTTGAAAAACAAATTAAGGAAACAAGACAAAACAAACAAAATAGTTAAAGATA
This sequence comes from Galemys pyrenaicus, assembly GCA_019455555.1. Lineage (NCBI taxonomy): Eukaryota > Metazoa > Chordata > Mammalia > Eulipotyphla > Talpidae > Galemys > Galemys pyrenaicus. The sequence goes on from JAGFMF010011726.1 coordinate 3,800,767, forward strand.
GGAGAAATATAACTTTATGTATAAGATGTGTAAAGCAAAAACAACAAAATATAAATATTGTTGATTCTAGGCATCAGTTTATATACCGGTGTAGTGTTGAAAATTTTTACCATAAAGTATGAAAAGAAAAGTTAGGGATATAAAAGTTTCTTATATGCTAACAAATTTAATTACCATCTAGTGACTGACAAATATAAAAATGCTATAAATATAATATTAAAGCTGACAAAAGCAAGAAAATAGCAACATGCTAATATCAATAGGATAGAAAATGTAAAAATCAATTTGTCTTTGTGATCTCATAGTGCTTATTTCTGAAGTGCAAGGTAAAATAAAGCATGATTCATCACGCTTTGAAGAAAAAGTCACATCTTAAAAGAAAATATTTTTATAAAAGTCAACATTTTAATTACTTCTCATAAAAAATTAGTATCATTAAAGAAAATTTGCCCAAAAGAGAAAGTACCATAATTTCATGTCTTAATTTTTCTTTCCTTGTTAATTTTTTTTTTGTTATTAAGGTAACATTGGTTTACAATACTATACATAATTTAGGGAAATAGAGTCACATCTCAGGTATGTAAGTTTTAATTTTTCTATAACTCTTTACAATCTTTCCTCAAATGCAGATATATTTTTACATGGCATTATGCATTCTGGTTTGTCACATAAAATGACAAATACAGTTTATTTCTATAAAAGTTACTTAATAAAAATTACATATATTAGTCATGATGAGGTCTTTAACATGATTATAACTTTATAATATAATAAAAGTTATTTGTTTACAGGAAAAAGCAAAGGAGGAGTTACATGTATGAAGACATATGCCTTGTTCCTGTCAAAAAGATTAAGTAGTAACATGTTTCCTAAATTAGATTAAATTAAATTCCAGATACAGTTTCAAGCCCATTCCATTGACCAATTACTAGTGAAATTTATCTGGAAAGATTCGTGAGCAAGACTACCATACGCTGTCATTATTATTATTTTATGATGATGATAAATAGCTATAGCAGTAATGTCATCATCAGCATAATCTTAATGCTGGTACCGTTTTCCCCTACTAACACTAATATGTAGATCAATTAATGTTTCCATCTCCACAGACTCTTTAGTTAAGAAAATTCACATACCAATATTGAAATAAGTAAGTAGAGTAGGAATAACTCAAGAGGAGAGATTATAATATATCAAAATTTGTTGTATTTAGACTGAAAGTAATTCTAAACAGATTAGCATGAAACATTAAAAGCTATTATTAAAATTAAGAAAAAGGGCCTCCCTAGTGGCACAAAGGGTTAAGTCACAGCACTATGAAGCTATCCACAACCACTGCAGCACAAATTGGATCCTCCCCACCCACCAGGGTGGTGACCCACATGGCAAAGCAGACCCTGTCTCTCCCGTTGCTCCTCTCAGCAGTGTATTTCAGTCTATCTGTCTGTTCTGCTCTCCACTCTGCCTCTGGTGAATTCTCTCACACCTACTACCCCCCACTGGCACCTCTGTACCCCAGTTCTTATATGCATAAATAAATCTTTAAAATAAAAAAATAATAGAATTAGGGGGAAATGGACTGGTATATTTATCTAGTTCTGGAAGAATGATATAACAAAATGGAGATCACTTTCATATATATATAAATTTTGTAATAGTATAAGATATTAAAAGAAAAGCAATCAAAGAGAAATATGTAATAAGCCACTGATAAATGTTTATCATCGTAAAGAAACAATAATTTCAAATATAGATTAGATCTCACTCTACTTGATTTATAGTCAACATAGACAAATCATTTACACTTGCAGATTTATAGACATCAAATTACCAAAATGAAAAATGCATGAATTAAAAATTTAAAAAGCCTCAACTTGGAGGCACAAGTTGGTGAACTTGGGGTTGGAAGGCTGGGGATTAACACAGAGATGCTAATGCATAAATGTGTGCATAATTTTCAGCAATGCAATTTTCTTTTTCTATCATCATTCAGAAATCTATCTAGCAATGATCCATAAAAGGAATCATGTCCTTTAGTAAAGTTAGTAATTCTGCTTAGAGAACTATAAAAGCAATCATTTCAACCAGTATGTTCAACATACAGATATTATCCCAGAGAAGCCATCTAACTGCTCTTGGTTTGCTGATCTAACCGTATGTGAAAGGTTGGGCTGATGGAATGGTTCTCACATACAGTGTGTGAGACCTGGCCAGGGCTGGTCCAAACTCCCACCAAATAGGGCTGTTTGAGAAAGATGTGAAAACTTTCCTTTGCACCTTAGTTCAGGCAAGCTATGCCTAGATTCTTAAAAACAAACATCTCATATGAAACAAAGGTAAAAATAACAGAACTATATAAGTACCTGGTGATTTTTAATCAAAGACTGTCTGAGGCCAACATATTACCCTAGTGTCTCCAGGTGACCTCACACAGAGTCCCTCAGACCCTTCCATCTAAGAGACCCTTAAATCTAGGAGCTCTGTTAGGAGAGTCAACAACTATTCAAAAAATACTTGTCTCTAGGTGTCAGACACTTCACAGAAGCAGTTTTCCTGAAACATATCTAAACAAATCATAAGGAAATAATTTCAATTGTAAAAAAACATTTTGCAAGACACATAGGTAGATCCAGACTGACGTACTTGTTAACATGAAGGTTCCTGGATTCAGTTCCACCCCCCACCACCACTTGCTGAACTACAATCTCCTTTGATGGGACAGTGAAATCTGACAAAAGACTCTCATGTAGGAAGTCTGAGGCTATCCTTAAAATAAAAATGTGAACTTATAGGAACTTTAAGATCTTTCTTGCCCCTAAGTTTTCTGAGTCTTTAATTTTGTTTTTAATATTTTAAAACTTAGAAATAGCTTAAGTGATGGGATGGGATATGCTGTGTAAGGCATATAATTTTAGAACAGAGTAGTAGAAAGGTCCATTTAACAAATTTCTTTTGGCAGTTTTGGTGCTCTTCAGTTAATTGGCTAACAAGAGCCCTGATACTCAGTTTCCTTTTGCTGCATCTTCCACTGTATGTTCAATTTAAGTAGTTTCACTGGTTAGCTATTTTGGCATGGCACCATCATGAAACACAGAACCAAGGCTTCTGCTCACAATCACAACTCGGTTCTTTTTTGCTTATGATTTTGGTTTTATTATATCCCTACTGTGGTCTTCCTGGCACCACGTGGAGGAAGTAGTGATGAAAACCACGTTCCCCAAAATGCTGGTAAATTTCATGCATGTCTTGGATCTGTGTTCTTGTCAGTGGCATTTTTACCCCTTCTTCACTGGTCATTCCATTGTTGACATTCTACCCTACCACTTAACCACCTTTCCAGCCTCTAATACATTCTGCATTCCCCATACCTTGTGTAGTTAGGGATTGACTATGCCCAAAACAAGTTTGGCTTTGCCCTCGATTCTTGTGAGGGGATCCTTAAGCCCTTAAACACTCTGCCTAATAAGAGTATCTTCATTTACCTGGGGGCCTTAGATTACACTGGGCAGTGTAACAATGTGATTGTTGTAGGGTATCAAACTAATCAATACAGAATGACTTTCAAAGGGGCTAGAGATTAAAAGTTAGCCATACAGCCTGGTCAACCAGATGTACATGACTAATCTCCAGTAAAAACTCTAAATACCAAGGCTCAGATGAGCCTTCTTAGTGGGCAATACTCCATATGTATGGTCATATGTCATTGCTAGATGTCAGTGCTGTCCAGAGCTCAACCAGAGAGGACAACTGGAAAGAGCACACGTGAAATTCTGGACTCTGCTCTCTGCTCCTCTTGCACAAACTGATTTTAATTTATATCCATTTGCTAAAGGAACCGCAAGTGTAATAGCTTCTAATGAGTTTTATGGACCCTTGCAGTGAATTATTGAATCTAAGGATGGTCTCAGCAGTTCCCTAACTCTGCATGCCTGTAATGTTCTGAGCAAATCCAGTTCTTTAATTTTTCTAGGCAATTCCTCCTACTGTATCTTTTATCTAGTGTTCCTTTATCCCATGAACCACCTCTCCCTTAATCATCTGGCAAATCCTGTTCTTATGTTAAGGATAATTAAACAGCACTTCTTCTGTTGAGTTCTTACCATATCCTGCTTTTAAACAAAATTAGTCACATATTATCACCCCCCCCACACACACACACACACACTCACATTGTGCTCTCACAATTCTATCAGGACACTTAAGACAAGTAATCATGTCCTTCTCATCAATGCATCCTAGTACCCAGTAGCCTATGAAGTACATAGTAGATCTTTAGTACTGTGTATAGATTGAATGAAATACAAATTGTCACAAGTTTTGAAATAAAAGTGGAAAAAAACAGACTAAAAAGTAGACACAAGTAAAGTACAACTCAGTGAAAAATACATAAGCCCATTAATAAGTATTACTAAGGAATGTCAGATAATATCATTTAGTATTTAATATTCGTTACCTTTATTAATATGAAAGGGATGGTTTTTAAAATATGTAAAATGAGAGTAGGGTTGCTACAACAATAACTATCTACCAAAGAAGCACATATATAGTTGTAGAAGTAGGCACATAAAATATGATGTGTAAAATGTTACTAAAATAGGTAAATTTTCTTATTTTAAATTTATGAAGATTTGTTTTAGCAAGTCAGTTACTTTGGGAAATAAAACATATCACTACATTTTCTTCTTGTTTTTCTGGCCAACTAATTTTACTTAACTTCTAGTGAGTTACTTTAAGACCATATTTCAAGAATATGATTATTCTCACTGAAAAAAAAAACATAAAATGCCACAGAATTATGTTGCTATCATTATTTCATGTTCTGCTATGTTCTGTTATGTTAGAGTATTCCATTAGGGCAAATTAATTAGATTTCTACATTTTGAGTACCTGAATTTTAGTTTAATCAAACCTTATAGTATTTTATAGTAAGGTCGTGAAATTGCAAAGAATTTATTTATGTGATTTTTGGCTTCAGGAACAGAGAGGATTTCATGAACTTTTGGCTTTATATGATAGCATGTGAGGATAATTTTTGTGACTGGATCTTAGTGATTGCCATCATTTCGATAGTTGCTTAAAAGTCCTTAACCTTAGAAGGTATCAGGTAACAAGCCTTTGTAAATGACAGCAGCAGTATGTAGGTTGGTTTATTTTTTTTCTTAGCTCACTTGTTAATTTTGAACCACAACCAAATTGCCCTAGTAATGGATTTCTGCTTGGTTTTGTTTTTAATACCAGAAACACCCTCTGATAATTAGTCTTGATGTTTTATTTTTTTTAGTCTTGATGTTTTAAAAGAAAATTTTAGCAATGTCCAGCAAGATGTTTAATTGATCCCTAAAATAATTCATATGGAATTTCATTTAAATAAAACAATCATTTATTGCTTACAAATCCACATTAAAGTCCACTTTCTTTGAAATGTGTCTAATCCTAGTCCTATATTTTTATAATGTGTTCTAACTAAGAATGAAGACAAAAACATTCTTATCAACAGAAAAGCTATGGCTGTTAGGACCATCATGTAGAAATCCAAAATCACTGAGATCAAAATCTCAAAAGAAGTTACATCTTATTAGTCCATATGGAATAGATTTATAGAACCTAGAATTTGTAGAATTCTGTATATTATTACCTTCTAATCAAACTGACCTGGGGACATCTTTTGATAGCATTTAAATACATCAATTAAGATTTTCAGTACAGATATCTGAATTTTCAATTGTAGGATCCACTTATGACCGAGAATAAATGACACCACAACCACCAATGTATTCAAAAGTTCAAGAAACTATACACCTATATTGAATGGTAAGCCAACAAGTCAAAAGGATTTTCCCCAAACACCATGAAACACAGTTCTGTGTAGCCTCTGCCACCATTGACCATAGCTCTATTCTACAATCCATTCAATTTTTAGGGTATAGATTCTAGAAAAAAATCTAAACCATGTCTCAAAGTACATAGACCACTGGGCAGCCTCATCCTTTATTCCCATCCCCAACCTCCTTCCCCCTCTAATAGCCTCAATTCTGCAAGCATATTTCTAGGGGTTTTATTGGTTTAGCCTTGTCAGTTCTTTTGTTTTGTTTCTATATATTCCACAGAAATGAATTCACCTTTCTTTCTCCTTCTGACTTATTCCTCTTATCATAAGCCCCTTCAGTTACACCCCTGTTGTTCCAAACGGCAAGAATTCATCTTTTTCAAATAGCTCTCAAATAGCTGAGTGAGATTCCATCATGTACATACAACACATCTTTTTAACCCTCTCCTCTGTTCTTGGGCACTTAAGTTGTTTCCATAACTTGGCTATTGTAAATAATGGTGCAATGAGTATCAGAGCACATATATCCCTCTGAATTAGCATTTTCATATTTATAGGTATCTGGGAGTAGAACTGCTAAGTCATACGGTGTATCTATTTTTAATATTTTGAGGACCCTCCATATTGTTTTCCATAGGGCTGAATCACTCTACATTTCTACCAACAGTGTAAGGTTGCTTTTTTCCACATCCTCACCAGCCCTTGTGATTTATCATCTTTTTGATTCTTACTGGAGGTGGTATCTTATTGTGATTTTGATCTGCATTTCCCTGATGATAAGTGATGTTGAACATTTATTCATTACTGGTTGGCCATCTGCCTTTTAGAGAAGTGTTTATTTAACTCTTCTGTCCATTTTTAAAATTGGGTTGTTTTCTTTTTGTTGAATTGTATGAGTTCTTTGTAGAACTTGGGTATCAGCTCCTTGTTGGATGTATGATACAGAAATATTTCTTCCCATTTAGTAGGGTGTCTTTTGTTTTAATGGTAGCTTCTTTCACTCTACAGAAGCATTTTAGTTTGATGTAGTTCTGTTTATTATTTTTGCTTTTGTTCTTCTTGACGGTGGAGTTGAGTCTTCAAAGACATAACTGAAGCAAATGTCATGGAGTATTTTGCATGTTTTCTTCTATGCATTTTATGGCTTCTGACTTTACATTCAACTCTTTAATTCATTTGTAGTTAATTTTTGTGTTAGTGCAAGAGAATGGTCTAGTGAAAACTGGGAAACAGCACCATTTTTCAGATACTTCTTTTCTCCATTGTATACTTTTGGCTCCTTTGTCATAGATTGTGTCCATATATGTGGGTTTATTTCTCTACTCTCAATTCTATTGGTCTATGTGTCTATTTTAATTCCAATACTATACAGTTTTGATTACTATAGGCTTACAGTGTAGTTTGAAGTTAAAAGCATGATATCTCCATTATCTTTTTAGTCAAGACTACTTTGGTTATTTGGCATCATTTGTGGTTCCATACAAATTTCAGTAATGTCTGCTCTATTTCTTTGATGAGTTCCATTGAAACTTTAATAGAGATTGCATTGAATCTATATTGCTTTAGGTAAGATGAATATTTTACCAATGTTAATTATTCTAATCCATGAGTATGGAATATTTTTTTCCATTTCTTTGTCACTTGTATTTCTTTTAACAATATCTTACAGTTTTTGTTGAATAGCTCTTCCACCTCATTTCTTAGGTTTATTTCTCAGTGTTTAATACTTTTCGACACCGCTTAAATGAGACTTTACTGATTTCTCTTCTAGTTCCTTATTTGCATATAGGAATGGAACAGACTTTTGTGTATTAATTTTGTAACCTGCTACTTTGCTAGACTGATTTATTATTTTTAATAGTTTTGAGTAGAATCTTTAGGATTTTCTATACATGTTATTTCATTTGCAAATAGAAATAATTTTATTGCTTTTTTTCAAATTGGAAATCTTTCTTCTTGCATAATTTCTCTAGCTAGGACTTCCAGTATTATGTTGAACAGTAGTGGTGAAAACAGACATCTTTGTTGTATACCTAATCTTAGAGGGAAAGTTTTTCCATTGAGTATGATGCTAGTTATGGGTTTGGCATGTACAGCCTTTATTATGTTGTGGTATATTCCATCTCTCTTTTACTAAGAGTTTTTACCATAAGTGGACATTGAACCTTGACAAATGCCTTTTCTGCCTCTATTGATATGGTGCTATTATCTTTATTGGAGACCCATCCTGTGAGAAGCACCCAGTTCTTCCACAAGTTTTTTCCCTCTTTTAAACAAGTGTACCTCCTCAAAACCTCTGTTCCTCACTCTTCACCATCCTTGGCTGAGCAAGTGGCTCTACTACTTGTGTCTTCTACTCCAGAACCAACCCCAGGTTTTTCTTTCCACATACCTCCTATTCCATGTAGTGTGAATGTCCTTGGAGCTCCACTCTGTTGAAGTGTGTATTAATCTTTACTATATAAGGGAAATGTCAATCCCCTGAACAGTGTTTCCTCTTACTTGCTGCTATAAAAGTTTCAGCCAGTGGGAACTAGGCTCTGTTGTTGTCCATACTGAAGTCTTTCTCATATGTGGAGAAAGACTGTTCTTTGGCAGGGCCTGCTCCACTGTTGGCGAGGGTTTACCAGGTCTGGACTGCTTCAAGATCCTGCCCTGGTACTCACTGGGATCTGCTGGGGCTTTCTGTGGTGGGGTTTTCCAGGCTCAGTCCTAGAGCTCACTGGGTCTGCTGGGGCCTACTACATCTGGGCCTACTACTTAACAGTTCCACTAGACTGTGGTCTTGCAGAGCTCATCTCATTTAACTTGGCTAGCCACTTGGCCCATTCCACTGCTTGCCTAGGGACCCCTCCTCTGGATGTTGTTCCTAGTATGTGTTCCAATCCTGTGTTTTCCTTTCAGGAGTTGCTGACTTTGTCCTGCTGTAATCTGGTTGTGAAAATACAGTGGAAGTGAGCCTAGTGTTTTCACTCTGCTCCCATCTTGCCACTCTCCTCAAGTTCATTTTTTTTTCTAATATATAACCATAAAAATTGATTTTTAAAAAACAAATTCCAGTTCTCATGCAATTTTCCATCTTGACTCATTTATTGATACTATTTTTTTTCTATCTCTACCACTGATACTGGATCACCTGTGAATCTGGTATTGCCTGTTTCCCCAAAGTTCTGTTTTTTGACAGTTTTTTGTTTTAACTTAATGCTAGATATTATACACAATGCACAGTGCAGTCTCTGGATGATATCTTTGATGTCTTAATTTAGAACAGGATAACACTATTCCCTGTCAGGAAAATAAGAGTAATGGCAGGTAGATCACATTAATCCAAAAGTAATTCAGTTGACTTGAAACTAGTTAGCAAATTTTATGACGTTTCATTTACTTTGATTTTTCCTCTTCCTAGAGTATAGCTCTTAGAAATCTTAAAGATTCTGGGTGTGTACTAAGGTCTCTTCCTCTTGATGGCCCTGAAATCTAAATTTTGCCCCACACCTAAGTATATATATGTGAAGCATTTCACTTTCTGTTGTTTCCATTTTTTCAATCTTTCCTCTCTAAGCAGTCCAAGACTGTAGCAAATACTCAAGGTGGAAAGCCAGCTGAATATCAGGTTCACTTCTCTTAAGCATCTTAGGTTTCCCAAGTGCTGGTTGGTTTGATGATCCTAAACATTTTTGTCTGTGCAGATTTATGGAACTGTCATAATTTCTTTACTTTTCTGACTTCTACTAATAACTTTGTTTCTGAACTTTCCATTCAGATTGTGTCAAAAACTAGCAAATTCCATAAAGAATAAGTAGTTGCAGGTGTTTGCTCACTTCTCTGGTTAGCTTCCATGGTAAGAGTCATATTCAGCATACAGTCATATTCATGGGCATGATTTACAACAGCAAAACAGTAAGATGCTAAATCACCAAAGGGAAAATAATGCATGAAATGAATGTACAGAATACCTTCTCCAATGGAATCAAACAAGATGTGCTTAATTCCTTCAGGACTGATGTGTGATGTAAGTGAAATACTTGCCCTTGAAGATTTACTCCACAGGCTTTGTATTAGGAACAGGTCATACATGCAATTTATGCTTAGCATCTATCATGATTAGAGACTTCCAGAAGTAATGTGTTCAGTGCAAACCATACTGCTTGTGTAAGCAGTTACACCTAGTAGTCTACCTTATCAGTTAGGGAAGAGGGGGACTATTGCTGTAATCCAAGTTCCCAGTTATCAGACAAAGGCCAAACTTGCAGCAGGAGTTTCCCAAGATAGTGTCTCAGGCCAGCTATGTTAGCTCTTTTTTGCAAGTTCTTCTTGGGATTCTGGCTTCTATTTGACTAAAACTTGTATGGGCTCAGTGATTTTAAACAATTTTATCTAGTGTTGCTAGTTCTCAATGTGTTGCTCTACTGTAGAAGTGACTGGTTATTTTTCTTCTCTTAATTTGAAAAAAATGTAGCATTTGAAGCTTAAGATGATAAATTTTCTGTTCTTTTATGAGATATTCATTACCAGACATCGAGATGAATATTCAATTTTGGAAACCTCAGTGATTTAAGACTCTGTTGAATTCCCTGTATAGGTATGTGCAGAGTGGGGAAATGTACCTTTAATTTCTTCTTATTTCTGTGGTGGAGCTTTTGGGGGCCCCAAATCCAAGCCTTGGAGCTCTCTAAGACTGACCCGGCAGGCACTAGTATCCAATTTTTGTCCTTCCAGTGTCTTGGAAGCAGTAAAAAGTTCTGCTTATCCCCCTAAGGGTTTTAGAATTTGCCAAAATATCCAGGTAAGATGTGACCCAATAGTGAAATTGTCTCTTTAGAATTTCATATTTTAAAAAAATTTCATCTAGATTACCTAGTTATCCATGGAAATTACCTGTTAATTTCATGTTAATTGCCTGTTCTGCCATTACTGGAAAGTAGTATCCCCTTTTTACTTTACTTCTTATACTGTAAAAAGAAGTTGGGGTGCTTAGCATACACACAGAACCATGGCATACAGAGAAGGCAAATATAAATCCAGATTCAAAGAGTCTATTCCCTGAGGATAAACAGCTGTCTCTCAATGAGAATAGAGAGTTGGTATAATCAATCTGCAATACTTAGTATTTAGTCACTCTAAGACATGATACCAAGGGTTGATCACCACTGCTGGTGGATTGGGTTTTTAGTTGTAACAGTAATCAGGCTCGTCCTGAAGAAAAAGAAAAGCCCATATTGTTGAAATCTATGTATAGCATCTTGGCTAAAAGAGAGAAAAATCATTAAGATAAATGCACTTTGCAAGCTTTCACTAGCTAATAATGGATACAAAGGTTAAATATACTAGCAGTTTCTATTTTTAAAAGCAAGTTAGGCTAGAAGTGAGAATCTGTAATGTTGAAGTTACATCTTTCCTATTTTATTTTCTGATTAGGCTAGATATTACTTATGTGCACCACAGATAAACAGAAGAGAATATGGTAGAAAATAAGAAATTTCCAACACTAGCCTAGAAAAGTCTTCAAATCATTCACTACTCTAAGTAAAAAGAAACAAGATGTATCACAATTTACTTTTTAAAGAATGTTTATGAAGCTACAGCTTAAAGAATCAAAGCAGTGAAATTTTATGTGTTTCTTCTTCATTTCTTGCAGATACACATTAGAAAATTGGACAAGTTTTGGATACTTCTGAACAGAAAAAGAGCAGTACAGTATCTTTTATGTTGTCACCTATTTCCTAGATTCGATTCACATTCTATTTAGTAAAACAAATCTTTCTTCACAATTATGCCTTAGGTATTATATTAAACTTCCACAGAGTGCTGGACTTCTGAGAGGAACAGATAAGTAAGAGGATAATCATAGTAGAATGTGATAAGGATTATGTTAGAACACCATAAAGGTGAACCAAGTGCTGTGGGGTCAAGAAGCTCCAAGGGAAATCTTGGAGATCTTCAGTAGAACCCCAAAAGTCACTAAAGGTATAACAGTACACTACATTTATAATTTTGACTTATGCTCTTTGAATAGCAAGAGGCAAACAGACCTAAAGCCACCAATGTCAATGCAGCTGAGGAAAGAATATACCCCACCTTTGTTAGCATAACTTAGTTGTTTGTTCCAGGAAACCTTGGCAAAATTATAAACAAAACAAAATCAATCTCTACTTCTTTTTCATATAAGGAAATTCCTTTAGGAGGGAAACATTATACCTCTTACCTGAGCAAACAGCCTATCAAATTTGTCTTATCAAATTACACTTTACTTACCATGACTCTTGTTTGCTGCAGCCACCAATCCTAAACCGTATCATTAACTTTGCCAAATGCAATCAGATCCCTGTCTTGAAAGACCTATCTTTTGAGCACAGATTCTAAAGTTCTACAAACACCTTGTTTTCTACTTCTGAGACACAGCTAAATATATCAAGGTGCTTTCTTATTGCAGTAAGTTTTAGTACTTAGTTTTGTTTTATTAAAGGTCATCTGATTTGATATTAAATAACATATAGGTCTGCATTTTTTAAAAACTAAGGTTGATCTGACTGTTTTTAATGGCTACATCATATTCTACCATATGCATGTAATTTATCCATTTCTCCATTTAAGGTCATTTAGATTGATTTTTTTAAATTTATTGCTATTATAAGCACTGCTGCAATGAATATCTTGCATGCTTTTGTTTATACATTTGTGCAAACATTTCTGAATAATGGAGAATTAACACAGAATGGTAGGATTACTAGGTCAGAAGGTATGTGCACCTTAAAGTCTGATAGATCCTGCTGGATTACCCACCAATTTAGTTGTACCAATTTAGTCTTGCCAAAGGCTTGAGACTAATAATTTAACCCTACTTGTACCAGTAATAGATCAGTTAGGTTAAAAAAAAAATCTTATTTTAATTTGCACTCTACCATGTTTCAGGCAGCAGAATAGCTTCTATTCAGTTTACCACTATGACATAATTAACTAAAGTTCTACAAAATATATCATTTTTGGAAAACTTTTAACTTAAAACTATAAAACAGATAGGATGAAATTCAAATATATGTTCATTATTCAGTACTCAGTATCATCTTTTACCAAAGTGAGAGTCATAAAACCTATATTTAAGGCCTACCTTTGCCACCCAGAAGCTATGTGACCTTGGACAAGTCTCCTGCCCTCTTGAGAGCTTCCGTTTCCTCTTTTGTAAAATAAGGATTAAATGAGATTATAATTTGAATGGCAAATATTAAATATTACTACTACAATAACAATGCAAGAGAAGTTATCAAATCACTAGATTTATAAAATTTATTCTTGAGAATCAGAAAATTCTTATATTGGTATTGCCAAAATCAGATTCTATTAAGTGAGTCAATGATTTTTCAGGACTACTGAAGCCACCAGAAAAGTGCACTCTTCACAGGGCTAATATCCTGCTTACTAAATCACTGCTTGGGTTCTCTACGAGTACTCCCCCAACAGTAGTTTGGGAAATATTACTTAGTTCTTACATGAAGTGGATTTATTCAACGATGTAATCAACTACACATCAGATTCTTTTTACAAGTCTCTAAGAGGGTTTTGTTTCTAACCACACACAGTAATGTAATTCAACTAACACCATGGAGTTTTCCGAGAGGCGAAAAATAAAATTCTAAAACTTCACTGAACTACACACTGGAGATCTTATCTTTGATTCTTTCCTGAAACTGATAGCAACCTAAGCTCCCCATTCATTATATGCCTCAGTACCACCTATGCACAAAATCCTAAACTGGGGACTAGGGGTATAAACTTCTGAAGTCAAGAGATAAAGACTCATATTAAAGTTAAAAGGGCAAAGCATTGTTATCTAAGTCTGTCTGTGCTTCTGGTATAGCAATCAGCTAATGGTGACCATCCATGGAGTTCATCTTCTATTGGATGTTCACTAATGGGCGTGTCACATTTCTCATCCATGTAAAACATTAAGCCAGGAATGAGAAGTCATTGTCCTATGACTTATTCCCCAAAGCTCTCAATAGCTGAACTCACCTAAGTCTTCCTCCTTTACTTTCTTCCTCCACATCATGACTTTTGAAAATTTTTATGATGAATTTTTAATGAGTAAAATGATCTGGAAAAAACATTTTTTCAGTTTTTATTTCAATAAAACAAAAGGCAACAATGCTGTATAAAGTATTACATATGGAGAACATTTACACAAATATACAAAACTTCAAAAAACTAGACTCCAGTTTATTTCCACAGCCTTAAAAATGTCAAGAGCACATAAAAATATCCAAAGTGATCATTTGTTCTTTAGGAATGTAAACTCTAGGAATACAATTGGAATTAAGCATGTTTACTATGATTAGTATCACTACATAATTAGAAGAAAAGATAAGAGGTGCACAGTAAACACATGAGAAAGGAACAGTATGTGAAATAGCATCTTGTGTGTACTAGTAGAAACTTCCTATCAAGACTGGTACTCTAGAACTCTACTACCAAAAAAAGTTTCCAAAATGTTCACTGCTAGTCTCTCTAGACATGCACAAGTTACAAAACACTGAATACAACATATTTATGCTCACTGATGAAGAATTTAACAATATTAAACACTAATGTGAATAACTCAAAGTATTCAGTAAACTTTGACAAAGAAATCTTAAAGTACAAATTCATGCTAAAGGATTAGAGTTTTTGTTTTTCATCCAAAGCCTGGGAAGATACTATGATACATTAATTTCTATCTACAGTGCTTAATTTAAGTACCCATCAAATTATCCTTCCTTTAAGTAGTTTTAAAAAAAATAACTTTTCAGTAACATTATTTTATATATATGTGTGTGTGTGTGTATATATATTTCCTTGATGTGCTTCCCTTTAATAAAGTGTAGATTTATTTTGCCTAAAGAGTCACGTTAAACAGCCTTATTATAAATATTTGGGTAAAATGTCTCAGAGCATACTCTGTAATTTAAACTTTCACACATTAATTTTGTTGTTACAAAATAGCCAAACTCCCTTAAAACTGGGATCATTTTTACCTATTTTGGTTTAAAATACATTTCCCTTTAACTCAACTTTTGTTTGTAAATGAATAATGTTCACTGAGTAGTTGGCTTCATTATTGAAATGAACAATGACATCTTCAAATCAATTTTGTCATCACTTAAGAACTGCGAATTTCTACTCTCAAGTCTCCATATCTGTCTTAAAACAGTTCCACAGTAGTATACAGGTTGCTCACCTGCCCAGTTTACTTTGTTTCTCTCCCTACTTGGAATTTAAAAGGCAAATTCTGAGCCCCTGCTTCACGAGAAAACCCCAGGTAGTTGGTACTTCAAGAGTGAGAGGTTGGGTAATCACAAGAATCATTAGAGGTTGAAAATATGAAATGGATCTGCTCAAGTCCTCTGGGTCATGGGGTGCAAGGCCCAAAATTTGTACAGAATCATTCTTGTGATAAAAGCTATTATTCTATATATACAAAAGGCTGGTGACTAAATGGTCAATTCAACATTTTCATGGGAATATGATTTACAAAAGTCATTCTAACTTGCAAATTTAGAAAGGTGAGTAGGAAGAAAGTAACAGGGATAATTACAGTTGTTAACATAGCATAACCCAGTACTTCTAATTGCTATAAAAATTTTCTCAAATGTATAACCCTTATTTGAAATAGTATCAAAGGTAGTATAAAAAGTATTTTACCGTTAACATAACTCTACACTCCAGAAAATTAACTGGCGCTTATCACTTGGAGCAAAAGTTCAGAACCACTCTACTGGTTCTGAGTAAGCCTTCAAAGATTTTTAATAATGTACACGTGTAGATTTTTTGTGCATTTTATAAGGGGGTGATAACCCTTTTATACTTAAAATTGTAAGTATCTACTGCCCTGATTCCATTTATGATTACAATAAAAATACAAAATGTTACATCTTTATTGTAAAATTAGATGAGACTCATTAAAAATTTTAAATTAGAGGACTTATGAAGCCAAGTGTTAATGTTATTAAAAATTAATTACCTGCTAAACACAATGAAGACTATATTGATCTAGTTATCTAATATATTTGATCTTGGGTTGTTGAGATCATTGAGAACTCTACAAATGAGATAAGTGATTTACTTTGCACTCTGATTCTCTCTTCTAAAACTTTAACATGTATAAAAATCACTTTAAGATCTTGTGAAAGTACAGAGTCTATTCACTTACCATAGTCCTCAACTTAAAAAAAAAAGAGTCTAATTCAGTAGCTCCAGGATGCTCTGCATTTTTAACAAGATGCCAATGCTACTTGCTGGCCCACAAACCAAACTAATAGCAAAGATCCAGAGTAATACCAAAATGTGGCTCTATAACAGTGTCTGGATATTAAAATTGGATCTTTCTTTTGTTCCAGATCATGTCTCTCAAAATTATTCTACAATATTTTCTAATCACCTTAATTTGCATAAGATGCCAGTCTTTTAAATTAGTTCTTAAGACTATTAATGCTGTTAGGAGCTGTGGAGCAATTCTTCATTAAAGGATTACAAAAGGATCACATGAAACTCACAGAGACATTTTGAAAACATTTTAAACTGTACATTGGACTCCTATTAAGTAAAAGCAGTATCAATTTTCACTTTGTCTTAACTTTTCAGATTTTTTTACTAAATTTATGCCAATTAATCTTATTATATTTGTATTACTGAAACTAAAATAATCAAATTCATATATGTTAAAAAAATTATATTCAGGGCTCATGAATGAAAACAGTTCAGTTTTTTGGAATATTTGATTTAAAAGAGTAGCCAAAGAAGTTATATTAAAAACTGCATTCATAGTATAAGTGCTTTGGCACTCTTCAAGACATACAAGTTTTTCATGTACTTGACCTCTGCATAACCAGTTCAACATTAAATTATCATATTCTTTGTGACCACAGCTAGGGACTAGGAACAAGAAAACCAATGTGTACAAATAGTAAAAGAGAGCAGGAAGACAGCTCCTAGGTCTTCCACCCCAGTCAACTTACTCCCTTCCTCAACCCTGATTTCTCCGTTGTACATTGTTACTTATGTATACATGATTTACCAGAAACCTCAATTATGGCTGAAATACCTACCAATAACAAACACCAAACTTTCACATCTACCTAGGTCACAGTTCGATATAGCTACACGTTTTTTTAGCCAGATTGCCTTTTTTTTATTTTTATTTTTTGGGTAGGGACAACTATTTTGATTATCATTTTTATCATAACAATTTCTTTTAAAATAGACCTGTTCACAAAGAAACCCATTCATTCTTTTCATATTTTATAATTTTAAATTTAAGAACATGCATGTAAGTAACAAAAATTAATGTGTAAATGCCCTTTGTCCACATTTCAAGTCTTTATCTTCTTTCATAACATTTTAAAGATGAAAAATTTACCTAATTGCCTTCATTTGCAGACAAACAATTCAACAGTACATAGTTGATTCTGGTATCTTGAGAGTTATGTTGCAAGATTTAGAGTGATTTCCAGGAAGTCTTCAATGATATGTACTCTGAATTGTAGGAATCCAGATTAACTAGGATTTCTGAAGTCCAGCAGCCGAGTAAGTCAACTGTATGGCTTATTACATCTTAGGAAGTGAAAGAATTTTTACTTACTAAATCCAGATCAAACACTTTGAAACAACATACCTACTTGCAGTTTGAGTTTTGATATAAAAGTGTTCCCAAGTTAACATCCTCTACCCATCCCCTGAAATCAACTAATAGTTTAGTTACTGACTTAACAGGCATTTTCCAGCACTTTACACACACTGTTTTAATATTAAAGATTATCTGGCTACAAACATTACTAACACACATATTTCATACACATCATTTTTGTTTTTTCACAAGCCTGTTTTTCAGACTAACGTGCTGAACAGCCAGCTTAAAATTCCTGGCTCATCCTTTAAAAAACAGTTCCCACACATGGATATTCCCTTTTACTCTGTAGGGCAAACCTACAGCTACCAAAATAGGTTTTATTAAAAAAAGAGAGAGAGAACACCTCACCTCACACCTCACGTGAGATATGACCAGTCTGATCAGACAACCTGCCAAACAATCTTAGGACAACAGCAAGCAGAAAAAAAGATTCAAATCAAGGGAGAAAAAAACAATCACAAAATAACAAAACATTGTCAACTAACTGCAACCTAGAAATTATTCCCTTCATAAAGTCAAGGTAGGCTTCAGAATTTAAGACATAGGGCTCCTGTGGAGAACAGGAATGCAAGACATTGCACACTTTGATAAAGACACAAAGTCATATTCGCAGATTCACCAGTTAGGTGAGAGAACTATTACCAATTAATCTGTGGACAGGGTAATGCTAATACTAGGAGGTCTCTGTTGACCTGACTGATGTTTCATTGGCAGTTCAGTCCTTTCAGAAACATAAATAAGCTTTTCTTCTTGGAGACTACAAGCGGAAAACCTATTGGCATCTGTCCCAGTCCCACAGCCAACAGCAGGTGATGGGTTATGTGGGACTGTGACACCACTGACTTGTTCAAAGGATTTACTAAATACAGTTGCAGCGGTCTTAGCCAAACCATGGCTACTAGGCTTAGGAAGGGATTGGCTGGTTGTTAATGTAAGTCTCTTCAAAGAGAGAAGCTCAAGATTCTCACTTTGGGCTCTTTGGGTTTGTTTTCGAGCAAAGTGATCTTTGCAAAATTCCCCTGTAGTTTCTTTTTCTTTTCCTCCAATTTTGCTTCCTCCTGAATGTCTCTGAGTCTTTCCTACACTTGTCTTGTTACTAGAATTGTGACTACTGTTTGATAAACCAGACTGGCTGGTACTAGACGCAGCCCTGGAATAAAATCCCTCGTCAACTTCAGATATCTCCATCAGTTCTTCTTGACCTGTTAATTCTGCATTTCCTAAACAAAGAAATAACAAAGATGAATTAACATTATTTTAAGCAATTTTTTAGTAATTAATACCAAATCAGTTATACTTTAAGCAAATTAAACTTTAGCATAATTACATAAAAGATTACAGACCAAAATCAAAGGACGAATCAAAACATTCTAAAAATGCAAAAATAGTTCATTGTAATTAAAAACATTAATTTTGAGTAAATTAAACAAAAAGCATGCCAACTACATCCCACTGTGTTTTTAGAAAGAGATCTCTTACTATTCATGCAAAAGATCAGAAATAATTAGGAAAAGTACCACACGGTAAAACCAGGGGTAAACGCTCCCTTAGTATAGCAAGCAAGTACAAAATCAAAACTCTTACCAAGGAACTTTAAAAAAAGTTGCCACTAAAATATTTAAATGATTTTTGAAGTTTGCATTTTACATTATAGATTATTCTACTAAAATAAAAAATATATAGCTTGTAAGTTCAAACTTATTTATTCTGTATACATTAACTTCCTATCAAAGACAAAAATACAAAAATGAAAAAAAAAGATATCTGAGTTCAACACATCAGCAGAAATTATTTTGGAAGTAATTTTCTGCCTCAGTTTTCATA
Source organism: Galemys pyrenaicus (assembly GCA_019455555.1). Taxonomy (NCBI): domain Eukaryota; kingdom Metazoa; phylum Chordata; class Mammalia; order Eulipotyphla; family Talpidae; genus Galemys; species Galemys pyrenaicus. The sequence goes on from JAGFMF010011726.1 coordinate 3,820,077, forward strand.
ATAATTTACTCAAAGACAATATAGGTATGACCATTCCAAAGAGCATTAAGAATCATTGAGAAATTCTGGTGCATAAATCATGCATTTTGATTATTAGATAACATGCAAAATTTTTGTGACTGTGCAACTGTTGCCTAAAACATGCAGCAGTGGCCCTTTGTCAGGAGATACCTTGGAGTGCGACTATATAGTGCTCTGCTAAAACTGCACTCTGCCAGGTGAGGTTATTCCATCCTCCATCATTTTTCTTACAGATTTTTGCCTCCTGATCTCTGGCAAGACTTTGCTCTCAGTTCTAGGCTCTGTGGCTGTTTCCTGCACACCCTGTATATGCTGAGCATCAATATCGCCCAGTGTTCTGCCTTTTTCCCCATTCCCGGTTCTTTCTCCGGCCACATTTGTGACACTAATCTCAGGAATGACAAGGATGCCCAATTCAGTAGTATCATTACTGCTGTCGAGTTGCTCTAGAATTGAAGATGATAAGACAAAATGATGGCTGAAAACAAACAAAATAAAAATACAAAACAAGAAAAACAAAAGACCCAGAACAAAAATTGAATGACTGGATGTTATGAATTAAGCCAAATATTTGTACTGTAGAAATTTCCAACCTTTACATTATTCTTATAGCACTGGGAGACAACAGGGTCATGCATTGTAACTTAAATGACAATGAAAAAATTCACAGAGCATCAATTCATGTTCTGTATTTTTTCACATACATTTTGACATGGACTATGAGACAGAAATTTTTCACAAAAAAAATAAAAATCTCTATTATTTTTAAAATAAGACTGTAACCATCTAAATTCATGTCAAGTCTTAGTCAAATGTTCAAAGAAGTATAGTCAAAACTCTAGCTATTAGCAACATGTGGAACCAAGTCACTTTGAAATCCCCCTGCATACACTTAAAATTAGATTACACTGAGACTGACTTAATAAGCCATGATACTGGAAAAATGCTTATTAATTTATGATATCATGGTTAGTAATACTAGAGGTAATGCTTTTGTCTCACACATCAGTAGTCTTGCATAGTAGTAGTAAACATTAACATAGCTGTGATATAATTAAGCTGTCTATTCTTTCAGATTCATACTTATTCCACAAATGTAGGCTGGCTTATAACAGTCCATTACCATACTAGAGAAAAATGGGTTTGGAAAAACAAGTTGACTGTTGGTTCCTTATTCTGAAAATTGTATTGTAAAAGAAGTAAAGGAATTAAATTCCTAAATAGTTAGCACTTATAGATATTTTATTCTGACTTAAATCACAAAGCATGGCTTATTTAAAACTTCCAAGAAAATATCTGTAATGGGAAAAATAACATGAATATATTATGAATCAGGAATGAAAGTTAAACACCCCAAAACAACTAAGACTCTAAAAACAGTACATACTCAAAATATATAGGCCACATACTTACAAGAGCTTTTCATAACAGGATTATCTGATTTTCCCTAATAATTCTAAAAACTGTAAAACAGTAACAGGTAGTAAAAGATTGGAGGCCAGAGTCTCAAATTTTCCTGTGAATCCCAAGCTTTGCAACATTTGGTGTCACCTGGATTTCTTTAAGAACCTACTGATGAGTTACTCTAACCCCAGACATTCTGACTTAATTAATATCAGGTATGACCTGGGCATTGGGATTTTTTAAGTGCTCAGGTGACTAATGTGCAGCAAATATGGAAATCACTATTCTAATTATTTCAGATTTTGAAAACTGAGAATAGAAGTTATTGTGGATGCCTTAGCTACTTCATACCCTGAAGCAATATGCATTTCTGGAGAAAATCAAAGCCTCCTGTCGCCCTGGGCTGGTGGACCAATGTGTTGGTCTAATCACTTCCCATTTACTTGGTGCTTCATAAACTTTTGATTGAAAGTTCCCTAAATGAAAGTTTTCTTTCCTAGATAGTACAAAGCAGGTAGTATCATACAACAATTTGTGGGTGCTCCCTGAAAAGGTTTTATAAGACTAAAACATTCCAATCAAGCTGTTGCCCATTGGCTAACAGCTGCCTTCAAAGAAAGGGCAAGTAAAATCTTACTGAGGTGCCAGAGGCCACTGCATTGTGTAAAACCACTGTGGCACTGTTGAGTGCCATCCAAGACTTGTCTGTTTTCATGGAGAGCAGTTTTCACACACAAAAAAAATCTTTCAAAGGGAATATGGTAGGGGGTGGTGGTAGAGGGAGGAAAAGAGAGGTAACAAAGGCAATGAATATTTAAAAAATTAAGTATTATTAGATATGCATAAAGATGGCTAGCAATAAAACACAATACTACTTATATTAACAGACATGAAATAGTTTTGTGAAAGCTTTCACATATGTTATCCAATTATATCTCAAAACATCATTCTGTTGAGCCTCTGAAGAAAGCAATTTGACTTTCATTTATAGACAGGGGAACTAAAGTTCAGAAAGAGCTACACAGCTCTTCAGTGGAGGAGCAGAAGGACAAAAGGCTCCAAATGTCCACTCTAACTATGAATTTATATCTCCAACTCACTCACTAAAGTTAATTTGACTTAAATATCCTCTGATATCCTCCAATTGAGTTTAACTTGTTTAGTGAAAATTTAGAATGTTGCAAGAAAAACTAAAAATAGACTAAAATATATAAAGCAACACGGGGAAAATAGATTGCTAATCGTATTTACTGGGACGGTGGTACAGATCCACAACCCAAGAAACAATGGTATTCATTTTCTTAATTATGAAATTAAATGGTAACTAGACAAATGTGATCATGTACCTTTGCCTGATTTATATTATCACTCAAAAATGGTTAAAATGGCAGATTTTTAAAAACTGCTTATTAAAGTAGATCCATCAAAAACATGTAATTCTGGACAGAGCTAGAAAGAACAGAAACAATTCTCAGGACAACTACACAATAAAGAGACATAATTATGTAACCCAAACAAACATTTGTTACATGAGCTCATGTTTAATCATCTTTCCAACTTCTTCCCTTGTATAATGCTGAAGCCCAATTCTCCGACAGACATATTCATATTGATGTTATTGCTCCTTAGGCCTAAAATGTTTTTGCACACAAGCTACATGGCTCACCACCTTACTTCTTTCTTACATTTCAATATTCCCAATATTTCATATGCCTTCTTCCCTGCTTTGTTTTTTTCTTAGCACTTAATTACTCTTTAACCTAAAATTATTTATCTGTCTATTGGATTTAAGTGCCAAGATGGAGGGATTTTTGTCTGGTCATTACTATACACCTAGTACCTGGTATATAGTAGATTGCATTACCATTTTTTGCAAACAATAAATATTTGTTGATGAATTGAATGAATAGCCTGTTATGAGGGGAACTTATTATTAGAATAAATAAAAGTGAAAAGACATGCAGAAGACATGAGAAAGATAAGCTGAGAATGTGTTACCTGACTAAATAAAAGAAAAAAATTATATACAGCTTATGTTAGTAAGAATTATTAAATGGCAAAAAAAATATAGAATGGGTTTTTTTTGAAAAGTGAAATAGTTAAATATAAATATGTAGAAATTTTTAGTAATGTCCAAAAGATTATTTTTTTATCTATAGCTCTCTTATGTTTTTCAGAGCATAATATACATAGCTAAGGAAGAAGTTAATCTCCTTCTATAAATCCCTTTTAAAAATATATTAGAAAATGCTTTAAGGAAACATAAGTACATCAGAAAATAAAAATGTTTAAAAGTCCAGAACTTAAAAATCTATGCAAAAAGTATCATGATTGTTCTATACCTATAAAACAATACTTAGATTTGACTTCAAATAATTCAAAAAGTTCAAAAAAATAAATATCCAAAGGAAAACTCAGAATATTTTATTTTTATAACCACTATTAATAGATAAACTCCTCTCCATATACAGAAATGAAGAGAGTCAAAGAAAACTTTTAATAGAAATTTCCAAACTGGCCCTCAAAGGCACTCAAATAATTTCTCCCTAAAAATTTCTTCTGGCTTAATGGAAAACAAAAGTGAAACAAATTGTAAATATTATTAAAACTGATCATGTTATGAGTGATTTTTCTCAAGTGTCATTTTATAATCCTAAATATCTAATCCATTATGTCATGCATGAAACTCTTTATACTGACTTTTGCTCTTATATTTTAGAGTTAACTTATGCAAATAGTGATAATTTTAAGAAAAGATCAATTTGTTTATTCATAGAATTTACACCACTCTATACACAGACCATTTTATGAGTCTAAAGGATTCTGTTTATAACAAAACACAAAATTATTGGCAAAAATAATAACATAAGATGAAGCTTTAAAAAATAATCTATACATCTTAAATATCTACATCATAAAATTTCTGACATCATGAAAAGTATTTGAGTAAATCTCAAAAGAAAATCATACACCATTCTTTACAACTATAAGGCATAAATATTTTAAATGTCATAAAATACCTGAATAACTTCATACCCTTTAATCTAGACATTTTATGTTTGTAATTCATTTATACACTGGAAGAAAAATAACTACTTATTAAGCTATTCATTGCAGTGTTACCTATAATAGCAAAAAAATAGAAACAAATTATTTAACATAATTAGGAAATGGTTAAGTAAATAATGAACTATAACTCAGTATGCTATTGTGTAGCCATTAAAATAACTAGAATTACAGAAGAATTTGGAAATATATTCAACAAAGTTAATTAAATGAAGGCAAAATAGAAAAAAAGTAGAAGGCAAATATGAAAAATACACATATGGAAAAATCTTATAAAACAATAACTTTAAATATTGGGAATATAAGTGAGCCCATGCCCTCCCCAGTTTACTATCATTGTTACATTATTTTTCAATAAAACAAGAAAAGAAGGCACAAACTGCTCACACTTTTCAAACTGTTTCTCATTTACACACTCATGTATTCAACTACTATGTATTGAACACTTATTATGTGCCAGGCATTGTTTTAGGTGTTGGAGATAAACTGACCAACCAGACAAGGACTCTAGCCTTACAGAATTAAGTAAGCATGAGAATTAAATATATAAGAACATAAAAATAATGGGAGACAGTAAGCAAGGTAGAAGGGGAAAAGTCTAAAGTGAAAAAGACTTTTTCAGTGGTCTGGAAAGATCTCTCTGATGAAGGGGTATTGGGGCTTATATTTGAATGATGAGAAAGGATGCTATACAATGACATAGAGAAAGAGAAAAGTCAAACTGGAATATTTTCATCATTCAAATCTCAGCTTACATATTCCAAATTGCCAGTATCAAAGCCGTTGAGTAGCAGAAGGGTTTAATATGTTGAAGGGAAAGGAGAAGGGTGAGAGAAGTCTTCAACTGAAATCTAAGTGGTCGGCAAGATGTCATATCACGTGGGCCATCTGTACCCTATACAGAGCCCGATTTCATTTTGATCACCAAGGATAGGCATTGGCATGTATTACCTGTATAAATTATTTGCATATTTTACTAGCAATTTTTGATTAATAAAATTCAAATTTGGGTAGCAGAAAATGTGTTAAAAATAATAGCACTGTAACAACGCAAAGCCTAGGCCAGTAATTTCAAGGCAAAGTAGAGGAATGAAAAACCACCACAGAAATAAGGACCTGGCTGGCATTAAGGGGCTGCCCTCTGAGCAAAAACATAAACAAAGAATGCCAGACTTAGAAATCTGGGTCTTGAAGCCAGAAGTAAATGTTCCGGGTAAGAAAAGAGCAGCTTGGGGCACACAGAAAAACAAAGACTGGACCAGACCAATTTACTTACCGATAGGCATATTAGAGAGCTATTTAGATTTCCTTAAGCAATAAATAGTCAAATCTTTGGCTTTTGGTGTGTATACAGTAAACGATAAAATTCAATCATTCTCAATTGCATCTTTCTGTCATCTTTATTAAGTCTCAAGTTAAGAAAAAAAAATCTCTATGAGAAATGTAACATGTTGCTGAATCAGATGAATCCTCACTAAGGATTAAAGATCTTCACAACCAGATAGACCAAAAACAGGTAAGAAAATCTATTACAAACCTCTCAAAGCTTATCTCTTCTTATGTAAGTAGTGTGCAACAAATACTTCTAAAAAGGGGTGCACTGCTCAATAATAAGTAGCAATAAATAATAAATTGCTTGACACAGTAAGAATTATGTTAGATCAGTTTAGTAAAAATTGTAGAACATAATAATTTACGAATAGTATTTTTGCCTCATAAACCCAGTAATTCTGAAATACTGTGCTTCTCTATGTAGACAATTGTCTTACTTTATTTTACCTAGAGTTGGACTAAGATTTTTTTTTTTATTTTCAACTAAGCCAAATTCTGAAACTCAGTGTTGCCTCTTTAAGATGAAAGTTCAATGTACACTGATCCACACCTATAAAAAACAGTATGGAGGTTTCCAAAAATATTAAAACTATAGCTACCAAAGAATACAGCAATTCCACTCCTAGGTATCTACCCAAATAACTAAAAAACTAATTTGAAAGGTTATGCATTCCTGTGTTCATAGCAGCATCATTTACAATAGCCAAGTTATGTAAACAACTTAAATTGCCAACAAAAGATGAGTGAATTAAGAAAATGTGGTATATATACATAATGGAGTACTATGGAGCAATTAAAAAAGATGACCTCTTGCCATTTGCAACAGCAGGAGTAGAACTAAAAGTGATTATACTAAGCAAAATAACTCAAAAGGAGAAAGATGCAGGATCGTTTTACTTTTATGTGGAATACAGAGAAACAGAAAAATTAAGATGAAACCAAATCAAAACAAACACTAGAAAAGTAACTGTAGAATTGAAGCTACCATCAGGGATGGACAGGAAAGGAGGAAGTAGGCCCAAAGGACTATGGTGGCGATTATAGGTGATTTGGTGCTAGGTATGGCATAGGTAGGTATGAACCTATATCTCTGAATAATATACAGTGTTGTAAACCAATATTATATCATAGAAATAAATGAAAGTTGATGTTCATGTGTATCAATTATACCAGTGTCATACTTCAGCTCTTTGGTTAATTTGTCCTTTTTCCTTGAGCCATCAAATAGTTCTTAATACACTATTTTGTCCATCAATATCAGGAACGCTAGTTAAAATTCAAGTAATGCCAACTCTGATCAGAAGGAAATGCTTATTTTTGGTCAAAATGTTTTACCGTCTACTTGGGAAAAGAAAATTTGTTCCACAAATAGCATTTTAGAATCCAAAAATAATGAGTTCTCAAAATGATACAGAGGACATGTAAGCCTTTATATAAAACTGCTAGATAGTTTTTTACCTAAATTTCCTTAATATGTTTAAGCAACCATGAAAATTAAAACATTATAAACTCCTAATTACAGCTATAAAATTCCAATAGGTAATTCTTTAAAGTTTACTATGTTTAAGTTTAAAACAATTATCATTTCTGGTTTTTCAGAATGCTTTTGTAACTAATGGCAACCTTGTTTCTCAATAGCTAATGGTTTTTCTCATAAAATCATAACATCAGATTCACAAGATTTATGACATTTACCTTCTGCAGTATCTAAAAAGAAGATGAAAAACATAAAGGTTTTCAATTCTGCAGAGCAGGATAAAAAAGGAAATGCTGCTCTGGGAAAGGAAGTCAAGACTACCCTGAAAAAAAGAGAAACTGTAACTGACCTTAGCATACCTTAAGATTAGAAAATTTTAAGAAGTACTTTAAGACTGGAATATTTTATTTAATGTCCACTGGACAAAGAGGATTTCTACTACAGAAGAGTGATAAACAAGAATAAAGTATTCTGCATTTTCTCCATGATCTAACTTACTTTTTATAATTCTGTTCTAAGCCCTCATTGGTGACTTTTTTGACACCACATTAGAAGTTCCCCAAGTGAATGTGTTGGGTAAGAGGAGAGGTGATAAGGCAGGCTACTTTCATCAATGTAGCCTTGAGACAATGCTAACCCCTTAACAGAAGTTACATAGTATCTAAAATGCTTAGTATATTCAGTTAAGCTTTTCTCTTGTTTTTGGTAATTTACTCCTTTAAAATAGTTCTGGGAAATGGCATCTATTTTATTACAGGATATGTATCTTATTTTGATAAATGCCTACACTTAACACACACATACTTCCTCTTAAACACTCATGCACATATACAACTGAACTTTAATAGTTCACATTTTTAACTGAAAGACCTATATTTCCCCTCCTACATCCCAATTTTTCCATCTAATTTGCAAGAAGGACAAGTGGAAAATAAATTAAAATTCATTCTGACTCTCCTGTAGTGGTAGTTGGGAGCATGATGGCCTCGGTGACCAACAAATTCTGGTTCATTGCCTCTGTGGGCATTTCTACCCAATTATGCCAAAACAGATTTTTATCATACCCATTTAAATGACTTTCTACTTGTAAGTTAGTCCTATTCAATAATGTCATTTTCTTTGAATAAACTGAAGTGTGTTTAGATTCTGACTGAATGTTTTAAATAGTAGATTCTGACTGAATGTTTTAAATAGTAGCACAATTTGCTCAAATGATAAACACTACTGCCTGTTATATATTCCTTAAAAAATTATAAAAGTTGCCACACTCCTTTAAAAATGAAAATGATCACTGGTTTAGCTGGAAGTTTTCATCATCATTCTTTTTTGACAAGCCAGCTACTACATTTCCTGAATAGGAAAAACGGTAATTGTTCTCATCATCGACTTTCCGTTTCACCAGGAATAACCTTGTTCTTTTCATGTTTGCATTTCCTCTGTGGAGACTACAGAGACAACTAAAGCCAAATACACCAAAAGGAACTACAATTTCCACCTCAGTTTTATAGGAAGAATAAACAATAACATTTTTTTTACCCCTAATATATATTTGCTTGAGGCAAAAAGTGAGTTTTGCTACCCATTCTAATGATTAACTTTTGAGGAAGGTGATAATCATTATCAACTTCTTTTTCTTAAACTGATTCTTGCCACTACAAACCTTCTAGGTAGGAGAAAAGTTACACAAAGAATCAAGACGTTAAATAAAAAATAATAAATTGTAAGATAAATGAAAAAACATTGAGAAGGTTGAAGTTTTATTTCCACTAAAATTTCTAAATAATGATATGAGGAAGTCAAGAAGGTTTATGAAAATAAAGTATCTTGGAATAAAAATTAACTTCCAAAAATGTAAACACCTAGAGTTGAATCAGTGCTATGGCTTTCTTTGCCAGAAAGTCCAGAAGAATATGTTAAAGTCCCAATTAGTTGTTCTACTTCAATATGCAAGTTTACCAGTAAAGAGTTAGTTGAAATCAGAAACATTAAGGAATATATGCTAATAGTTGTGACTAGAAACCCAAAAAGTATGAATAATTTTAAAATGATCTTTCCTACTCTCCCCTCTATTGAAACAAAATAATTCACAAATCAACACAATTTTAAAATAAATTGTTCCTGTCTGTCACTGTGAATAACAAATTAGGAGTTAAAGGTGATCCAAAGGCTTCTGATCCATGTCATTTGATATTATTTACTAAAGCTGGAAATTATAGCACTGTAAGTATAGAGAAAAATGTGACAGAAGCAGCAACCCTCCAATTTGAAGAGTTGTAGTTTTCTTACCGTGTCTTTTCCACCTATGACCTCTTATTGACATGCTAGTTACTGCATTCCTTGAAATTCTAGAAGCAGTTGGTGTGATTTCAACTTGAATGCACCTTGTACCCTCCTTACTAGATTTCATGGCACCATGAGGCAATGAAGCCTTTATTGCATTAGCAACCTAAAGAGAAAACATATAGCTTAAAACTGATTAACAGATGTACATATCCTTAGATAAAACAAGATGCTAATTTTAACAGGTTTAAAAAATTACTTTCTCCAAGGCATTTCATAACACCTAAATCCTCTAGAATATGGAGTAAGAACTCAGAAGGAAATTTATATAATAAATATAATTACACTAAGACTTCCAAAATACTTTTAAAAGAAATCAAAAATATAAAATTATATTTCTGAATGCCTAGTGCTAATTAATAAATGCAGCTCCAGCATGTTTTAAAGAACATACAAAATACAAAAAAGTTATGTTTATCAGGTATCTGGAAGTTAGACTAATGAAATTTTCAAATTTTATTATACACACCTTTCAAGTGTTAAATTTTCTGCTATAACAGAAACATGAATCACTTCATAGTAATGACATACTAATGCACTATCAAAGGCAATTTTTCAATTTCTAATTCTTAATTGAGAAATTTTAAATTAAAAAATTTATATAAATAAATAAGGCACCTACAAGGGACCTCCCTGTTGGTGCAAGGGATTAAATCGCATTACTATGATGCTATCCACAGACACTGCAGCACCATTTCAATCCCCAGCCAGGGAGGGGAGGCACATGGCACAGCAGATCTCTCCTGCCTTGCCTGTTCCTCCCCTCAGCAATGTACTTCAGTATAGCTGTCTTTTCTGTTCCCTACTCTGTCTCTGGTGGCCTTCTTACCCCCCACACCTCTGGCCTGTAGCCAGTTCTTATATGCATAAATAAATAAATCTTTAAAAAAGAAAAAATACAGCACCTACCAGCAATGGCTCTGGATATAATTCTAGCTGAGCTCTATATATGACATCATCCAGTGCTTTTTGAGCTAGATCCCATTCTCCATTATAACTGTAAAATTAAATGAGTTAAAAGAAAAAAAGCACAATTATTGTTAATTAATTCTATATAATTAAAAATATATAAAAAGAAACTGCTAATGATTAGTGAGGATAATAACAGATCATATTAGCACTTTGCTTAGCTTCTTTCTTCCTAAAAAAAGTATTTTTAAATCTTTGAATCCCTTTCAATTTTATCTGGAAGCCTATTAATAGCAAAGAAAATTTTATACATGTACATTTCTTCTCTAAAGAACAAGTCTATTTATGGAACAAATATCAAGAAAGCTAAGGCAATCTCAAAGCACTTTACACTTTCAAGGAAAGCAGAGCAAAGCAAATTATATACTGTACAGAACACTATGGTCAAATTACTCTTTGACTCCCACATTTTTTTATGACAATCTACAACTATTATGGCTTGTGGTATTCTAAATTGTTACTTCTTTGCATTCTGACAATCATTTAGAAATACAAATGATGTTGGTAGGAAATATCAGTGATACCAAGAAAAAAAGTGTGTATATATTAATTTTCAAAGGTATGGCCAAACTGTTCCTTAAAATCAACTAAAGATGAAAAAGGAGAGAGAAATAATGACTCAATTATCTGCCAACAAAATAAAAAATGTCAATTACATCAAAATATCAAGTGAGCCCTAAAAACTGTAAAGAGTAGTCTCCTACTGAAAAGCAAGCCAGAGCCATGTAACCTACAAAAAAATCATGGTGTTTCATGAATTTAGCAGGAGCTGATGTCAGAGAGCAACCAGTCTGAAATCTAAGGTTAGACTAGTGCCTCTAAGGAGACAGGACACAATGAAAGTTATCAAAAGAATTCAGCCAAATGTTCTAATAAATTGCTAAATGCCAACAGAGGGCTAATAATACAATGTAGCATCACTGTGAGCAGATGCAAACAGAACTCATAACCATTTACAAGTTCCTCTCCACAAACCTCCTTCAGACACCCACAAGGAAATTGGAGGCCAGGCAGAGGAACAGACTAAAGCTCCTCCTGTGAGGGCAGGCCTACAGAAGAGCGCCACCTGTGCAGAAAAGGCGAGAGGATCCAGCCAAATCCTTTTCTCATGTGAAACAAAAGTTTCAAAGCTTCTGAAAAAGAGCTGCAAACCCCTTCACCCTGAGGGCTGTGAGGAAAAGATACAGTAACAGAGAGCTGTTGGAGATAATCAGAAAATCATCCTCAGCTCAGTCCACTAGAGCTTTATTACCTTGGAGCAAGACCACTGAGGCACTCACACCAGACATCCCTGCTTTCACACATTCCTTCCCCCAGAGGCAGGAACTTAGCACCTGCTCAGAACTGAGGAGGCTGGGCCACCACAACAGAGAATAGCCACTCTCCCTCCTTCCAGAGGCCCTCCCTGCTACCTGTTCAACCAGGCTAGTACACATCTAGAAACAGCACTCTCCTGTGTGTGTGTGGAGGGGGGCGGGGGTGGGGTCTTGACAATGTGGAGAAAGAGACTCTGAATGCACACACACTAGGAAAGCCAAAAAGTGAGGATGAAGAAAGAATATTGAGGAAAACCCTCCAGCAATCTAGTTTTCAACCTAAGTACCAGGTAATAGGAGAGGAATTTGAAGTATGTGATGCCCTTGAAAGTAACCACAGAAACAAAAAAATCCAACAAGAACCCTAGAAGAAAAGAAGCAGGCCTATTTCCAGACATAAACAATATTGACCTCAGGCTCCATTGGCCTACCCATGAACGAAATAACGATCAATTAAATAGTTCAAGATACACAAAAGACAACAACCTATTGCCAAGAGACAAAGAACACCACCACCAAATTCAGAGATACTGTAGTTACCAGGGAAATTAAAGGAACTGTGATTACCATATTAAAGGTTCTAGCAGAAAAGATGGGCAGTGTGCAGAAAAAGGCCAGAAATAAACAGTAACAGAGATGAAGAACCCCTTCAGCAGACTCATCTGTATAGTCAATAGTACAGAAAAATTCAGTGAATTCATGAACAACAGAAATTACTTAATCTGAACATAAAGCAAAAAAGGGAGAAAATAGCAGTTACTCCATCATGCTGGACTCTTCAATATAAATATAGGCGGTAGACATGTTATTAAAATTTTCTATGGCCTTTTTCTTTTAGCAAAAAAAAAAAGAGAGAGTGAGAGAGAAAATACAATAGATCAGAGCATCCAAGAACTGTGGGACAATACTAATGGTCTAACAAAGGGGTCAATAAACCTTTTTTAAAGAGCCCAAAAATAAATATAATAGACCTGTGGGTCACAGCCTCTACCACAACTACTCTATCACTTTGGCACAAAAGTAGTCATACACAATAAGTAAACAAATGAATGTGACTACAGTTCAATAAAACTTTACCAAAATAGACCACAGGTCAGATTTGGCTTAAAGATCATAAATTCTATCTTTAGTCAGGAAGCTTATTTATAATCTACTAGAGGAAATTAAAGTATCAACTGAATATATGCCAAGTGTACTAAGAGAAATGCAAAGTGGTAGAAAAATACTAGTACCTATGGTATTAAATAAAAATAAGTATCAATATTAGAAGTTAATACTAAGCAAATAATATTGTTTCTTATTTTAAAAAGCTCTAGGACTTTTTTAAGGACAAAAATTTCTGGATATTGAAAAAAATTCATTGGGGTAAAAATTATTTGGAAATTCTGGTAAAAAAGAGTAATGAAGAAAGTGACTTTGAGCATAATTAACTGTTACTTATTTTTATTCTGTCCTTGAATTAAAGAAAGAGGATGAAGTATTTCAGTTGGTTACAAATTCTTCTATTAAAAGATATATTTTAGGGCCTCCACGGTGGTGCAGTGGGTTAAGCAACACACTATGAAGCAAATACAGCCATTGCAGTTTGACCCCTGCCACACAGCAGACCTCTCCTGCTGTGCCCGCTGATCTGCCTATTCTGTTCCCCATTCTGTCTCTGGTGAACTTCTCACCCTCCGCACCTCTGGCCTGTATTCCAGTTCTTATATACATAAATATATAATTATTTTTAAAAAGATATATTTTAAACAATAAAACTATTTTCAAAATCTTGACTCATGTTCTTTTGCAAAAATGATTTTTTTCTCTGTTGAGATTATAATATCGTGACAATAAAAACTGACTAAAATTTCCAGAGATCTAGGTTTACCTCAGATATGAAATAAACTTACAAAGCAAAATAAATCCCAGTTAACATTTGCACCATGAATCCTGAAGAAACTGGTATCCTGCTACTTATACCTTTGTATTTTCTTACATGCTGTCGAGGGTATCCACAAACACAGATCCTAGAAAGAGAAAAATAAATATATTTGTAAATTGGTAAAAATTTAAATAGTTTTTTTTAACATGTATAAATCAACAATGTACTAGCCATGTTCTTTTAACAAATGGAGTATCTATATGAAACCAAGAATCTTTCCAAATAGAACCTTTGCCTATAATATTTTCCTAAGTAAGTTATACTAGAAACATATAAAGCTAGAGGTATATTATTATATAGCAAGTGAACTATATTTTCAGTTTGGTTCACCAATTTTTCTGTCACATGAAGACATAGTGAGAAAGCAGTTACCTACAAGCCTGGAAGAGTGTTTTACCAGCACCTCGACCTTGGATTTCCCAGCCTACACAATTGTGAGAAATAAGTGTGTACTGGTTAAATCAGTTAATCTATGGTCTTTCATTAATGCAACCTCATATGACTAAGACAGAAACTAACAAAAATTAGCTTTGCATCAAGTAAAATCAATTCAAATTTTGTTTGCTGTTATAAAAAATGTATGTCCAAACTACAAATCAGAGACATTTTGTAGGGAAGAGGGAGGGACTAGGATCAAGGCAGGGATGGGAAGAGCACAGGGGACCATGGTGATGGTGCACGGGTGAGCTGGTGGTGAAAATCCTAAGGGGGCTACACCTAGAAAAGAAAGCAAACATTGTGACAAAAAATAAGTAAATAAAATAATTTTGAAAAAATTGTATGTCCAAACTAGAATAGAGATTCTTCTTTCTCTTGTAACCTAAAGAAGCAAACTTAAAAAACGTTTCTTACATCTTACAGCTTTATGATAGGGAAGATAGTAAATATCAACAGAGAACAAAATATATAAAAGACAGGCTTTTCAATCAATTCATTATTCATTCAGTAAATACCACATTTAGCCTTCCTTGCATCTAACTATGATCATATAACTTGTTCTAGACAATGGTCTATTAATAGAAGCCGCTGCATGCTTATTCCTTGCTCGCAGTACAGAAAGCAGATGTAACAACAGTGGTCCATACACACAGGGTCACTTCCTACAGAATGGCAGAAACCCAAGAAAGGAGTCTGAACACTTTAGAAACAACCAATCCACTCCAGACCATCAACCAACTTGGACTTCTAGATAGAGTGAATAAGTAAATAAACATCCACTTGATTTAAGTTATCATGATTTATCTCTGTTATAGCAGCCAAATCAATATTTAAACTAATACAGTGTGCTCTTTTAATAACAGTACCCAACATGGCCCACAGGGATTTGTAGGCACAATCAGAGCCTTTTTTGCTGAATTGTTTTTTACAGAGAAGCTGGGAGAGATGTCTTCCTTCTGAGTTTAGTAAAGGTAGACAAGTAAACATTTAGCTGCCTGTGGTCACTATTCTTAACACATGGAAGAAGAAGGTAAGTGCAACACTAAAAGATGAAGAATTTGATATAAAAGACATGGGAGCCTCTGATCTAATTGATCCTGAGGCCAGTTCCAGCCCTGTTTTTCCAATGTATCAAGAGCCACAAAGTTTTCCCTTTGGTATAATCTATTTTTACACAGGTATCAGTTAGTTGCAACAGAAAGAGTTCTAACTCTGATAAGTTATCTATGGGATACATTGATAGAGATGGTTACGGAACTGGATATACAAATTTAAAAATGAAGAGAGAAGTACAGGGTTCAGGAAAACAACTTTTTACGTAACTTTTTCAAAAACAACTTTGCCATAGTTCTAAAATGGTCAATCAATTTTTTTAATGAAAAAATATAAAATATCTCAATATTATATTGAATACATGTGAAAATAATACTACTTAGGACACACTGAGTTCAAACTATTTAAATTGACTCCATTTGCTTCTTCATTTTTTTTTAATGTAATGACCTAAGATTTAAAATTTCTAGTTGGCTTGGAAAAAAAAATCAGTCAACTTTTAAATTTATGTTAGCTAACAACTAAAGGGTTATTTTCTCCCAAAATGTCTGAAAGAGTCACAAGGGGCTAATATTCCAGATTCTCTCATTTTCTCTATTAGCTACCCATTAAAGAAATAAGCAATCTAAAAGAAATAGAAGAAGTACAAAGAAATGGGAAAAAATCCCTTGCTCATGGATTGGAAGAATTAACATCATCAAAATAGCCATCCTACCAAAAGCAATCTACAGATTCAATGCTATTCCAATAAAAATTTCAATGTCATTCTTCAAAGAAATAGAAAAAATATTGATGAAATTCATA
>JAGFMF010011726.1:3836270-3859587 GCA_019455555.1 Galemys pyrenaicus
ATACACATCAATGACATCTTTAGAGATACAACACCTAAAGCAAAGATAGTGAAGGAGAGGATAAACAGCTGGGACTACATCAAACTTAAAAGTTTCTGTAAAGCAAAAGATACGCTAACCAAAACCAGTTTCAAAACCTCTTCCTTTTCTGCTGTTTTTTAAATAGTGAGGAAAAGTAGAAAGATACTTTCTACACTTTGTAGAAAGAGAGGTCAGGACAGTAGAAAAGGGGGAAGTAAGGAAGGAAAGAGAAAATGGAAGAACTGCCATGTAGAAATGAGCACTATTCTATTATCAAGCTCCTGCTCTTTAAAAGCCTACTAAAAGCTCCACCTTGTATCACTTTCCTTCAGAGATGATCACACACAAAAATAATGCTCATAGTTGCAGAAAAGATTATTTCAATTGGGTTGCAAAAAAACATCAAGATTTATATAGGTAAAATGTTTACAAATAGAATAATAAGCAATGAAAAATCAACTGTGGGTTCTTTCAACAAAGGATAGCCTAGGATAAGATATGCTCTAGAACTCTTGGTATGATAATAGTAAACAGGTAAGAAGAAAAAGCTGCTGTGCATCTATAGTGAAATGTATCTTCAGAACTGGAGTACAGTATACAATAGCTTCCATTTTGGGGTAGCAGACATTGTGTAGAGCTCTATCTATCTATCTATCTATCTATCTATCTATCTATCTATCTATCTATCATCACTTTACCAGTCAAGAGAATGGTTTATTTACACAAAAATATCCTTATGGGCAGAAAACAAGAAATCTGTTCAAGTGGTCACGAAGGCTGATTTAGGAATACAGAGAGGGGCAAGATTTCATTGTAGATATGCAGGAATAAATACATTGATCAAGAATTCATAGCAATCCATATCCAAGTCAGATAGCTAGTGGAATCACCAGGAAAACAAAATCAGGAGAGTCCCTTATACAGTGGAGAAAATTTAACTTCCCTTTTTAGTATAATTTTAGCCTAAATATTTGCATTTCACTCAAAACCAGATGATTAAAAAAGGAATAGGTACATTTGTCACTTAATCTGCCTGAAATATTCCTGTTTGCAGATATAGACACCTGGGTTTTGTAGTATGTTTTTAAGTTCCACAGGTAAAAATTGTTGCATCAATTTATTCCTTAAACAAAGTGCTGATTCTGACAATCATTACATAAAGTCCATAACACTATCTAGATACCCCATCCACTCCAGATCCCTGAAATTTAAAACTTGGGACGTCTCTAACTTTAAAAAAATTAAAACAAGAAACATACTACAAAGATTTAGTGGTGGAGGAAAAGGAAAATTGGTACCATCTTCCAAGGTCTAGGAAATATAAGTATTTTCAAATACAGGAGTCATCTGAAGACTCTCTCCACTTCTCTTCCTCTCTTGTCATGCCCTTTGCCTTGTCATCTTCCTTCTCCCTCCAGTCCTGTGTAATTTTCTATTTATTCAATATCAGTTTTTGCTATTTTACTTTGCTCTGATTTGATTTCTAGTATGGCTCTTCTTCTGACTAAATTTCCCTAGTTGTATTTTCTGAATAAATATCCTAAATTTTAATTATTCTACAAGTTCCTTAATTCTACATTCCCCATAATTTACTTTAATTATCAAAAGTATTTTCTCTGTGACTTTTTTTTTTCATTTTGCTTTTCTTTCTAAAGATATATAATAGTCATACAGGAAATTTAGGGAATGACAGATGAGAAAATTTTAAATTAGTTATAAATTCATCAATTAGAAATAACTATTGTTAATATTCTGACCATTTCCAGAATGTTGGAATCATATCAAATACACTATCATTAAATACTCTTTAAAATCAGAATTTTTAAATATTGCATAGCATACATAAGGACTACATAATTTTGTCAGTCCTTTGGTTGTATTTTTTTCCAACAATAAAAGCTTAAAAACCATTCTCTCTTACTATTTTTTGGTACCTAATTAGAACACAGTAAAAATAAATAATAAAAGGTAAAGAAAACAGAAACCAATCACATACCAAAAATTGAAATCATATAGTTCCATCCTTTTAGAGATATACTATGTCCCCTTTCTTATTAAATGTTCCACTGAAATGATATTTAGTTTTACACTCTTCATTGTGCTTTTGTGGATATCATTTATAGGGAGCTCTCTAGGTACTGACTAGGCTGAACCTTATATTGATTGATTTAATGTTTTAAACAAATACTTAAACAAAACAAAAATAATTTAGGAATCCTAAGCTTAAGTTTCAATATTAAAAACATTTGAATTTTAATTTACCTTGAACAAATTTGACACAGTGATTGAAGAGAAACACTGGGCATATACGTTAAGGCAGCATTGTAGCACAACAAAAGGAAAGTCAACACTTCAAACCTAAAGACAAACCAAAAGAATATTTATAAATCTTTGAAGTTCTAATTAGTCAACCATAATAGAGCAAGCATTGAAGAGAGGTATTATGTTAAGGAACAGACCTGTACAGTACAATCATACAATAACAAAACAAAGCTAAAAAGAAAAAGTAACAGAAATATGAAAATCGTCATAAAAATTCAATGACCAGGCCTCCCTGGTGGCACAGGGATTAAAGTCTCAGCACTATCAAGCTATGGCCAACCACTGCACCTCAAAAGTTTGATCCCCAGCCAGGGAACTAACCCACATGGCTCAGCAGACCTCTCCTGTCTTGCCCGCTGCTCCCCTTAGCAGTATGTTTCAGCAGATGGGCTTGTTCTGCTCCCCGCTCTGTCTCTGGTGAAATTTCTTTCACTCCCCACCCTCCTACCTCTGGCCTACACCCCAGTTCTTGTATGCATAAATAAAAATAAATATTAAAAAAAAAAAATTCAGTGATCTACAGCAATATGGATGGAGCTGGAAGGGATTATACTCAGTGAAATAAGTCAGGAGGAAAAGGGAAAACACCGGATGGTTTCACTTATAGGAGGAACATAGGAAAATCACACAAATCAGGCGAAAAAAAGGGAAAACTAGCAGTCAAACTATGAATTGGAGACATTCATCAGAGGAGGGAGATGGAAAGGTATCAAAATGGGAGAGAAGAACACAAGAATCTATGATGATGCTTCATGGGTGCCTTGGTGATGGTAATTTTATGGAGACAACTCCTGAGAGAAGAAATCAGACACTGTACAAACAATTAACAACAATGTAAAATATATATAAAGTAAAAAAATTCAGATCTAGATTACATCTGAAGCAAAGTAAGTGACAAATTGAGGAGATAACGTTTTTCTCTTCTACGAAATGACTCAATATTTTTAAAAATTGTTACATATAGTTCACTAAACATTATTTATAAATCTACTGAAATAGTTTTGTTAGCTCAGTGTAGTAAGATCTCTACAGCATACCTATTCTGTGCTGTCAGCATCTCTCTTTGAGGGTGAGGTCCACTGTACACGACCTTTGATAAACCATGCTGGGATAGTGCACTCTCAGTCAGAGCCATGGACCCAATGCTGGAAGGCTAAAGAAAAAGACATTTAAATGAGGAAGGAAAGTCATTCTGTAAAAAACGTAAAAATTAGAATATATACACCATAAAGAATGAAGATCACATGTCTTAGAAGTATCCAGACTGCTTACTAAATTTTCTATTCAAAGAACAGAACAAGTTAACAAGTAACTGAAACCATACCACAAATAGAAACAAACCCTCCAAAAAAGTTTAACCTCAAAAGTTCTACTACGCTTATAATACATAATTTCCACATATACACAAATAGACTTGTTTACTTTTGATATTATCAGAAAAGTATTTCAAAATGGATACCTTCAGTAGATAGCTTACTATCAGATTTTAAAATTTAATGATTTTGACTTCTCATTTCACTTTGGGAACAGTGAATACTTTGTGGGGTATTTATACTTTTTAAGGTCCAAAACAAATTGATTAATTTATTTTGCCTCAGTAACCAGACCCTAATTTATAGCGACTTCAAAACTTAAAACCAGTAAACTTAGTTTGATAAAATGTTACTTACTTCATGATATACCGATGGTTTGGATAAAGATGGAATTGTAAAGCTCAATACTTTGCTATGTCCCTGTTTGTCAACTATTTCCTATAAAAGTGAAAAAAGATCTTAAAATATTTAATTTTTACACATAATTTAATAGTTAAATTAAAACTTAAAAAGAACTAAAAAATGAATTTTAAAGTCAAATAAAAATTTAAACTATGACTTTAAAATACCAACTATTAACTATTACTTTTAAAATATAAGCAACAATATAGTTTTAAAGATGGCTGAAAAATACCCAAGGATTATCATAATTTATTTACTTAATCCTTTGGCTCAATCTTTTTTTAAACAATCTTTTTTTAAACAAAGATAGTTTAAAAACCAGCATCTCTTAACTTATATCTTAATAATCATTGATATTTCTCAGATAAAAAGTTATAATTTCTATATTAATTAACAGTTATAAAATATGTAACTAAAAGGTTCTTAAATTTTTTCTATTTTAAAAAGTACAAATTTTAAGTATCTAGAATACCGTATTAATTCATATAAAGACTATTAATGAAAACTATACATTAATTCAGTGTTGTAAACTCCAAGACAGTTCAAATTATGGAATTATTACCAGTAAATTTTTAGACTAGTTCTTTTCTCCTAAACTTTTTGTGAAGATGATACATAGACAACGTTTGTAAGTGTAAAACTTTAAAATTCAACACATTTTCAGATATCGCTATATTGAATGGTCTGATTTCCAGTCTTCAGTCAATTCAAAAGCATATTTACATAATTATATGTACACCTATATAGCCCTCAACCACCATAAAATTATTTTTTGGAGAATGAGCTATGAGTAATTTCATGTATGAGAAACAAGTATCAGTTTTACTAAATGAAAAACAGTTGCTATTATAAATTTGTTTTTGCTGAAAAACATTTTGTTAACTACATGAAATACAAACCAAATTATAAACCCCTAGAAGAAGAGCTTCAATGCATCCACTGCTATGAACATTTCTGCTAGCTGAGACGGCAAGGTAGCACCAAATCAGTTCTGGAAGAAACTGCAGCGTAAATCGAAGCAACTGCTCCTCTCCACTACGATAGAACTCAAAGAGCTGGTGACAGACAGGTTCTAGCAACTGAAAGACAGATGAATGTTAATTTAAGGACTAACATGTTTTGAATAACATTGATACATGAAATGCAAAATGCTTTCTTTGATTGGTAATTACTAAAATAAATAAATGTTTCCATCTTATCGGAAACAAAACTATTCATGAGTAAGCTATTTAATACAACTTTCAACTCTGGTGGAAGGCCAGACAGTGCAGAAGAAAAGATTTTTTAAATCTAAGGTAGTAGATTTTTTAACTCTAAGGTTGCTATAAAAACTGTATCTTTATAACTTCTTAAATTAACTAGGTTATAGAAAGTCTCTTCCTAAATATTCTTTCTTCCTGATAAAATATACCAATTATTGGTTACAGGTTTGGAGAACTTGAAATGGTAATCAATCCTAGGTAGTTGCTCTCATATCTCTCTCCTGATGTTATAATTAGACAGCATCAGACAGCCATGACTGGTGTGTGGAGTATTTGAATAATTACAGAACACCTAGATTTAGACCCTATTGTAACCACAGTTAATTTCTCATAGGTAATCTAAATATTGCTGCCATTTTGTTTTAAGTACGATTTGGAGTTATCTATAACTTTTTCTCCTCCCATCATACCCTCAACATTATCCAGTCAATATAATGGACATTTTTTTTAAATCAGAAACACAAGAAAAGAGACTCTTAAAAGTATTATCTTAAAGCATATACAATGATCACAAGTCAAAATCATACATGTCAAGAGATTCACAGGGTACTGATTTTTCAAACCATCAAGCTATTAAACAGATATATTACTAACAATAACTGTAATGAATAGAGACTAATTTATAGCAGTTGTTTTGATTTTAAGAAAAGACTTTAGGGTAGGAATTTAGAGGGATGGAGTTGGAGGTGGTATGAAGAAAGACTAGCAGGGGACTGTTTGGCTTTCAGGGTAGAATTCATACACTTTGATGTATGAATTACTTTGATAAAAATCTTTGATAAAAGTTTGATAAAAATCAACTGATATGTAGTCTACCAAGTATTTGCAAAATTACAAAATCTATGTTGAAAGTATATTAAATAATCTGCATGAACATATAACTTGTTTTTAGCCAAAACGCCCTCAAAAAGGCTTTAAGATACATTTAAAATCCAAAATTGAAATGGGTTTTGCTTTATGAAAGCAGAACCAAACGAACACAAACTTTAAGGGAATGCCTCATCCACACTTATATGGAGATTAAACAGAGATTAAACAAAGAAGCTCTCTACCATGACCAAAATCACACAGCTCATAACATTTATCCATGGCTATTGAATCCTTTACAAACATCCTGAAAAATGTGAGAAAAGAAAAAATGATACACAATGTGGGAAAAACAATGTTGGACTTAAAGAAGTTTAAATATTTGAGATAATCAATGGGGCGTTAGAACTTGCTGTGTTTCTAGTGTTTGGGTTGAATTTTTTATGTCTTTTCTCATAGAAATACTGTCATATTTGATGGTTAGGTTTTACAATATCATCAAGAAAGAACTGTACCTCAAGTATATTTTTATGTGTTAAAAAGACTTTTAACAAGTCTAAAGAGAACCTAACCATCAGATACCTTTTTCTCCACTCTAAAATACGTTCTGAATTCTCAAAAACACTAAATTACAAGTGAGCTTTTATAATAATCCATTCATAAGTAAGAAGTCTGTATCCTGAGATTTCTAATGTTAAAAGGATTGGCATTTAAATGCATAGAATATCTAAAGCAGAGATAGAAAATAGGACACTGCTAAAGTTGAAGAAATTGGCAAGAAAATATCGCAAATTTTTTGTGTTGAATAATTACAGAGGAATATAGGTTAAAAAAAGATACAGGAAAGTTAGAAGGACACTACTCTTCAGGTGTCAGTAGCCACTGAACTAACTTCTCACTCTGGGGTCCCTCTGTGTACAACACACAAAAGGCCTTCTTTGACTTTCAAAATAGCTGGTTTCATAACAGTCTTGTGCACTATTGACCTCTAATCATATGTCTATCTTAAAATTAGGGATTTTTTAAATATAAAATGGTCCTTTACCACAAACCGTTTGAAAATTACTGCTCTAAATTAGTAGAGCTGTATTCAACAGCAGATCTACTAGTCTATCACAATTTCCCATACAAACTCCATTCAAAGAGCCTATTTAAAATGCACTCCAAAACAGTAATAATTTTAAGTCTATTAAAATATTACAGTAAATAATAAACATTTAATTTGTTTAAAAATAATAAAGCACATAGCTATATTTACTTTTTTTGATGAAGTAATTCTCAATTAAATATGGAAAACTTTAAACTAGCGTCTACCCAAATATATAAAAACTAAAACTCTTAAAGAAAACACGGTACTATACCTATTATATAAATTAAGAAGTTTTTAGGAGGAGGTAGGAACTAGCAAAATATTATCATTCTTTTCCATTATTCCAGTAAAGTTTTTGCTTGTCAATATTATCCCTAATATTTCCTTCAGCACCTAAAACTCATGATGTATTTTATAGTATAATCAGTAGTAGCTGGGTTATTGCATACTCCAAAAGAGGTTAACTACTCAAATAACAAGACTCTTGTTCTGACAGTTTCATCCCAAAAATGCATAGGTCCCTTTAGGACTGAACTTCAGGATGTTACCAGTGAATAATAAGATTAGTGGCATTTTGAGCTGATTATGTGATCTACCAACTCAAGTACAAAAAGAATTATTTACCCCAGATCTCCCTCCTTTACCCTTTCTCCTCCATTCCCAGTAAAGCACTGCCCACATTCAGGTTCTCAACAACTCCTTCCTAGGCTACTGTCACAGTCTCCAAGTTTTCTTTCAACTTTTCCATTCTCCAACCTATGTTCCACATAGCCACCTTCCTACAACAATAATCTGATCAAGTCACCCCTTCACTGTAAAAAAAAAAAAAAAAAAAAAGAGCCTGAAAAGCTTATGATAGCATTCTAACCATGGCCCACCAGGGTTACAACTTATCTTCCCAGCTTCAGCTCCTAACAGTCTTACCCTCTCTTGGTAACAACTGCATTAGACTATTAACTTTTTCCCCAAAATGCCATGCCTTTTTGTTTTCTACACTATTTCCAAATCTCTTTCTATTGGCTAACTTTGCAGATAGTTCATAATGGGAACACAAATTTGCAGAATGAATAAATGTAGTGACAAAACTTTTAGGTAGTAGATAAATGGATGATAGATAGATAGATAGATAGATAGATAGATAGATAGATAGATAGATAGATAGATAGATAAAGAAGGAAGAACTACTTTAAAATGGCTTTTAGAACATGGAAGTAATTCTATTTCTTGGCCAACATATAGCACCCTGGAGTTCACTCTATTACAGTTTTTTAATATACATTTTTATATTCTTTCATATATGCTATATTTCATTATTTAAAAAACTTTAAAATTAACCAACTGAACAGTACTAGTACAATCAACTAAGAGTACTCACCTCACTTTGTGGCTCCTGGATAACTTTATAGAGAGAAGAAACTAAAGAATTCTTGTCCTTCAAATTTGTGGCATAATTTGATAAAGATGTTTCCGGTAGTGTCTAAACAAATTTTAAAAATACATTATGAAATATTCTGATAAGCAAGTCAATATAGGTAGGAAAGTATATTGGTTGTTGCCAGAGATGGGGGGATAAGGGAAATTGGGAATGACTAAGAAGTCTGCAGTTTCTTTTTAGGGTAATGTAAATATCCTGGAATTTAGATGCTGGTTTTAGTTACACAACATAGTAAAAATATTAAAATCCATTGCATTTTCACCTAAGGTTTATGTTATATGAATTATATCTCAATAATAAAATTTTAGACATAAAAAATATATTTGTCTTGTCATCAAAAGGAACATAAATTAACATCAACAGCTCATCTTTGATCTAGGGATTAGAAATGAGAACATGAATCATGTGTAAAGCCAAAGATATATTTTTAATAGCATCATATAAATTATAAATCTCATTATCTATATGGATCCTGCTTCTTGATAAACTTACTGTATAAGGATCTGAAAATGCTTGAAACTTAAAAGGTCACAGGTCATCTGATCAGAATAACTCCTGAGTTACATATTGAGACTGTTAAGTTAGAAAAGGCTGCTCAATTTTACAGAATTGGGAGACATTTTTATACTTCTCAGAAAAGATAGCCACACCACCAAAACCCTAGTTTTCCTAGTGCCATTTAGAATATTGCCAACTAATCACAGCTTGCTAGCATCAACTATCCAGAAAGGACATCTTAACCAGAGAGGAAGGGGAAGAGATAGAAGGTCAACAATAAATCAGTTGGTTTTGAGTACAAGTAAATGTGGAAAGGAAAAAAACAAAGCACGCTTCATTACAACAAATGATAAAATCCTATCCGTCTAGATTATAACTCTTCCTTAACAAGTTTATCTCTCAAATCATTATTCTTTCTCAAGCAAAATATTCCTTCTATTAATCAATGAATCTTAATCCTGAAGCAGATATATCTATTTCTTAGCTGTTCCGTATACTAGTGTTTCATGATTAAAATACAGGTGTATGACTGTACATAAACAGACATAGAAAATGAAACAGTATAAAATTTTATAATAAGAATATTTGATTCATTTTTACTTCACTGTGAGTTCCTTGGTGGCAAGAACTATCTTATCCTCTCTACATCCACAGGGTCTCACACTAAAACCTTTGCTGAACAAACTTATTATACAACAGAATAAGAAATAAACACGGTCACTGTTTATACTTAGGTAGATTCTTTTAAAATAGGTCACATTTATCTTAGGATATATAAATAAATAGATTTTATTTTTCTAAGATAGTTTTGTTTACTGGAATGGTCAGTAAATATGAACTATCGGGAACCTGTTCTTTAAACATGGGAAGGGGGATAAGTTTCAATACAAACCACTTACATAAAGAGATTAGAGCGTTCTTCAATATTTCAAAAGCATTGTAACAAAAGATCTCTAGGCAACATTCCATTTCCATTATTTGATCAAGAGTAACATAACACTGAAGGAATTTATATAAAAGTCAAATAAAGAGCAGATTTCTAATCCCCTGAATGGAGATAACCCTGACTATCTGTGCAAAACACAATGTATGTGTGCCAAACAAATTTTAAACAAATGAATTATAAATCTTCTTTAAATTATGAGTGAATAAAAAGATGATTATAATACTACATACACTATGTAGGTTAAAACTGGAACACCCAAAAATATTATAATTCTCAGCTTATGTACCTATTACCAATTAACCCTCATAAATTAAAATATTTTCTGTAAAACAGTCCTAGACAAAAGGATAGCTCTTTTCTGAAAGACAAAATCTAGAAAATACCTGAATCCAGGCTACTGCTACTAAAGAAGAGAGAGGGTCCAAAGTATTAGCGTAGTGAACAATTAGATTTTATCTCTGTTACTATTTCATTCTGTGAATGCTGAGAAAGTTACTTTTGTCTACAGATGGGGACAAAATAAAATTGTTGGATATACAAACAGTGGTCAGAAAAACTTAAGATCCAAAAGAGTCAGTCAGCTACATTTTCTTGCACTGTGTTAGTTCAAAGGTATTGGCCTTCTAAAATATCAGCTAAGCTTTCTCACTTTTCAGAAGGAGGAACTGATGAACAAAACGCAAGTAGTAATGGGAAAGTATGTTGGGAAATTAGTCTTGGCAAAGTTTGAAAAAGACAGATGCTTCATACAAAAGTATCATTTGGACAGATGGTTCTTTTTAAATGTAAGGAGATAATATGGGTTGGGTGGAAAAAGAATTAATGAAGATGGACAGATGGGTGGAGAACCAGTAAATAAAACAACTCTGTTCAACTTTACGCATAAGACTGAACTTTGAGTCACATATTGGGATTCAGTGACTACCAAAAACTGAAAAAAATTAGGAGTCTGAAATCTGCTAGTAAATCTACACATAATATTAAGAAAAACATAATACAATCTGAAGATAATATTTTACAAGTAAATCTTTGAACTACTCACAAAATCTTAATAAAGTCTCAATCCAATCACTTTGTTGGTATATTAAGAAAAAAATTAGTGAGGGCCCACAGACCAAATGCAAACCATCTAGCAGAAGCATCATGATGACGTCAAAGGGTTTCTGACTTCACGGCCCAAAGTACTTTGTACCACTTTCAGTCATGATGACCTTGGCTTCATTAAGCCCATGGTTATTAAATTTAACAACCAAAGCAATTAAACAACAGGCTTTTCCAAACATATAAATACCTCCAAACTTTCTTTCTTGAATATTTTAATGCACTTTATCATTAGTCATTTCAAAGGACAAGATACTTTAAATTAAAAAGTACTTGCCAGATTTTGTTCTCAAGCACTTTCTATCTTCAATTACCTCTGGCATGCTGCTGACTGTGCCTGACAACCTTAACCTCTTTATCAAACTAACATTCCACACACATCAGTACAATTCAGAATACTGCTCAAAAATTTTGGGGCCTCCCTGGTGATGCAAGGGGTTAAGTCTCAGCACTATCAAGGTATCAGAGTGTGACAGATAGGGAAACTAGTTGATCACTCTGTCTCACCTTGTAACATGTACTTTCTTATAACTCCCATATTAAAGAATGAGGAATTAGCAGTATCTGCTTTTATAAAATTGAATTCTCTATTAAACTCAGGAATGCCCTAGAAAAACTGGCGCTCAACTGTTAAACTTGAAATTTTCCATCAACCTGCTCCCAAAAATCAACATATAATGAACAATATTAAACACTCTTGAAGTAGTAAAAGCTTAAAAGACACCTTGAATACTTATTCACAAAGACAACATGTGTAGGGGAAAAAAATCATAAATAAGATACAATCAAACTATTATAATATACAGAAGGCACTCTATATTGTGGACTTTTATAATAGTCTGCATCATTCCATGAGGATATAGGACCCATAGAAGGATACTCAAATGTTAACTACAAAAGCTAAGGGGAAAAGTCTGCCTAGTCATTCACCAGTCATTCAAAAGATAGATAGATAAGGCCAACTGCAAAATTAATAGGAATCATTGCTTCTCCCAAGGACACAACGCAGCTGAAAAGTATCAGAACAGCCTCCTTTCTTGAGTGACTACCATATTCTTACTCAACTAAAAAGTCTCATCTAAAACCATATATATCAAAAACTTTTCTAATTAAACATATATTAATAAAAATGAAACATCCCACTCTCACCTGGAAAATCTAAGTCACTTTGCAGAGAAGTAGGCTTACTTTCATTGACAGTACAGAGCTCAGCTAAGGAGTTTCTGAACACAACCTTCCCCATAGAGGTCAACTTTGTAGTTTCTAAGATGACAGGACCCTGGGTCCACTTCACAATCCAAACAGATTTTTACCCTATCACATACAGCTCTGCTTTGTTTTGAGCCCATAAAAATCATACTTCATTTAAATTTCATCTGCATTCTATCCTTCCTACAAATCCTCTAATATAATTTTATATTTCTCTTTGATGAGCTGCCCCCATGGTTCCTGTTGTGTAGATTCCCTCACTAAAATAAGTCAGTAAGTCTGACTTTGTCAGACTATTCATGTGTCCCTGAAGGTCCTGGCTGACTGAGCTCAACAAAATCAAAGTGCAATGGAAGCCCAAATCCTTCCTTCCTGTGGTTCATGATAATGAAGTGCAACAATGAGTGCCAGAGGACAAGACGACATTAGTGGTTAAAGAAATACAATTTTAACTATCACAGTGAAGATTCATGAGATAAAGAAATAGAAATTTGATTTTCTTTGTCAATTAACCAATGTTACAAACATATCTTTTTTGTCATCTATTTAAAAAGGCAATGGAGGGGCCTCCCCGGTGGCGCAGTGGGTTAAGCAACACACTATGAGGCAAACCGCAGCCACCGCAGCACGAGTTCGATCCCTGCTGCCGAGTTCGATCCCTGCTGCCGGCCAGGGAGGGGACCCACATGGCGCGGCAGACCTCTCCTGCCTTGCCCGCTGCTCCCCTCAGCGGTGTACTTCCGTTGATCTGCCTGTTCTGATCCCCGCTCTGTCTGTGGTGAATCCTCTCACCCCCCACACTTCTGGCCTGTACCCCAGTGCTTGTGTGCATAAATAAATAAATCTTTAAAAAAAAAAAAAAAAGGCAATGGAATTCAAGCCCCAGAAAAAATTCATTGAAATATGACTATTAAAATCAAAAGAGTAAATATTACCTTAAACTCAGACAACCACTCCTCCACAACCCCTTTCTCTGAAGTGAACATCTTTCCACATCTGTTCTAAACCTTCAACCTGAAAATTAATATAGAAAGATATTAAAAATTTCTTTATGGTGAAAGGACTATGGATAGAGTTAATCTTACAAAAAATTTAGTTACTTCTTATTTATGAAATTGAAGCAGTTTCAAACATAAATTACTGGGTTCATACCAAAACCAAGTACACAAACAAGTATTAAAATGAAAGAATTCTGACAAAAGTATAAATATAGCATGGTGAAATTAGCTCTGCAATTTTCATTCAGCTTTCAGAAATGTCAACTGTAGAACATACTGGACATTTTTCTCTAGTTTCAATGAAATAATTCCAAGAAATCATGCATCTTAAGGAGCTTGCAGAAAATGTTTTAAAACTGTGAAAATATAAAAAGCATCCACAACTGACTTTATAGAAAACATTAAAGTAATTTAATTATTTTATATATTTCAGTTATTTACAAAGGTAATTAGATTGGTCACTTGGTTCCATGAAAGCTTAATATTCCTAAAACAAAAGTAAAAGTGACAATATACAAAGTAATGACTATATTCAACAAGTTATTCAGATTGGGTTTTACTTAAGAATAGATTAAATTTAAAAAGTAAATCATTGGAAATGCAAACAATTTCATCTCAAGAAAATTTTATTCAAGAACAATGTAACTTCTTCACCTATCCATCTATCTATATGAGAACATGCTTGAGGGACTATTTTAGGACTAGCAGAATTTCTGAACCTCCCAGTTCAAGCAAAAGTCCTGAGTTAGGTTTCCTAATATTCATCAGCATTATCATGTAGCAGAATTATCAGAAGCTCAATCTTGATCCTATTACTTATAGCAGGTAGAACCTTAAGCAAGTTAATTTCCATCTGTGAAACAGACGTATCACAGTACCTACTATCAAGGGGTTTTATGAGTATTAAATTTAAAATGTAAATAAAAGTACTTTTTACAGTACCTGGCAATAAGCTATTATTGTTAGGCAATATTATTACTGAAGAAGTCAACTGACATGGTCTCTGCTTGCTGCCTATCAAAGTAGACAACTATACCTTAATGAACAATGAAAGTTCTTGCCAAAAGACTAGATTTTATAGTTTCTAATTCCTATAAAAACATGATTAAGAAAAAATGATTATGTGTTAATTTATTCATTAAGAAGAATTACTTGAAAAATAAAATTTCTTATTTATTTTTTAAAAATAAATAATAACCCACTTATTTTATAGATTTTTCTATTCTAAATTTTATCCTTGGATCAAGTCAATTATAAAACTACATATAATTAATTTTATGCAGTGCCATTCAGATAAACTTTGCTCTGGAATTATGTGAAAACATTGCTAGATCACATTATTCCCCTTAAAATCTAACAAAGGAGAAAATTTACATCTTCGGTTTTTAGTACCAAGAACAACTCTCCTTTAGAGGAACTGATTAGCTTCAATATTATTGACACTGTGGTTATAATAACTTTGAATCTAATAACCTTGGAGTCACTTTGATTCTAATAACCTGGGAGTCAAAGTTTCTGCCCTAATTCTGTCCACAAAAACATAGACCTGTATTAAACATATCTATTATATCATGTTATATTCTTATCCTTATTTTCTTTCTACCTAGATCTACTTATTTTTATCTTGCTATACAAATAAATGAAGCAAAGTAAATATAAATGACATCAGCTTTCTTTTGTACTTATCCATTGTTTAGGAAATTAGGACAAAAGTTATCATAAATCAGAACCATGATACTTCAAATTACAGAGAATTGGAAAAGTAAAACTTAACTAAAATTCAAAATCAATCTCTAGCTAAAATTAAGACTAGTTTTGTAAAGGTTAAAAGGAGTCAAGAGTACTGTGCAAACGCAATCTTAAAGAACAACAGAGCTGAAATATTTGGATTTTTAAATAGCAAAGCTTATTATGAAACATACTAAAAAGCATAGCAATTAAGTCAGTATGGTATTATAAAAAAACTTTAAAACCAATGGAAGGAAACAGCAGCCAGAAACAGACCAACACATACATGGTTACTCAATGCATGGCAACAAGGACACTGCAATTCATAGGGAAAGGGTGGTCTTTATAATGAATGGGACTAGGTCAATGCCACTGTATCAGGTGGGCTGGCAGTGAGTTGAACAGTGAGCACTCCAAATGCCTCCCTACCCACAAACGTTCAAAGATCCACCATTACCAGGACTAAAGTCACAATGTTTATGTCATGAACCAAAGAAGTTACAGCTCCCAAGTTACATTCCTGTTTGTCTCAGGAACCAAAGAAGCTACAGCTCCCAGATTAACCTTCATAACTTTTTGTGCATCCTCTATTTCCCCCTCATATCCCATCCCACCCTAATTTTAGAAGGAGGAAACTATTTTCACTGTACTCTCTAAAATTGAATTTGTTACCAAGCAAAATCCTCTGTATCGCCAATAGTTCCCCGAATGTCATTTCTTTCTTGTTCTAACAAGAACCCTGGCTATACCCTGAAGACACCGCTTTCCCTGCAACCTACTTAAGGACTGATGGCTTTTCCTCCAAGAAATCACTGGACCTAGAAGTGTCCTACTCATTCCTTATTACCATTCCAGATCACTTTCCCTCTCTCCCCTAGAACCAACTACCCAGTATGTCTCTGAAATGCATGCCGCTATCTTCTATCAATTCATCTTTCTCATCCCTCCCCTTCACTTCTAAACCATCCCAGCTTTCAGCTCACCATAGCTCTCTCAAACTACTCTTGCATATATTCTTAGTGATTTTTTTTTCTCTTCTTCAAAGAAGTCTTCCCTGCCTCAGTTTCTCCATTCTATGATCATTATCTAGATCAGCTTGGTCAGAGTCATTATACACTTTAAAATATGGAGTCAACCTGAAAGAATACCTACTGGTCAAAGCTGAAATAATTTGCATAACAAAACAAATCATGAAGTACTGAAGTATAATACAAAGTATAAAATAAATATAAATGAGTCAATACTGATATAAATGAGTAAATAAACGAAATAAATTTTAGAGAACGCGATAAGTCCTTGCAGGAGAACTCCAAATAATTGGTATTTCCCCCCTCTAGGAGATAGAGCTTAGTTCCTGCTTTTTCAGTAAGGGTAGGCTGGATATAGTGATTCACTTTCAAAGAAAGTATGGAAAGAGAAAAAAAACAGTAACTTGATAGCAGAGAGATCTGGCAAATGCTGCCTCCTTGATCACACAACCCTAAAATGATGTGATAAGGTCACTTAACCTCTGTTGTACTTTCTAGAATCCAAAACTCCAGTTATGGTCATGAGAAAACCATTAGAGAAACTCAGTTTCTACAAAGTCTCTGCCCCATACTCCTCAGAGCTAACAAGGTCATGAAAAACAAGAACGACTCTTAAAGAACAGAGGAGATTAAGGTGACATGATAACTAACTGCAATATGGTATCCTGGATTAGATTCTGGAACAGAAAACGGAAAGTAATGAAAAAACTTGTGAGATCTTAGTAAAGTTTATTACAATGGTAATAAAAGATGGGGAAAATGAAAGTAGGTTGGGGAGTATTGGAAATTCTTTGTACTATCTTTGCAACTTTTCTATAAATCTAAAATTACTCAAAAAAATTTTTTTGGCTATATAGTAATTTATTTTTTTATAATTTTTTTAAATTTACATATATTTGACATCAAGTGTAATCCCCATGTATTCCCCATCACCGTAACACCAGTGCACCATCACCTCAGTTCCCCGTGCTCCCGTCTGCCCTCAACCCTTCCCTCAAAAATTATTTTAAACAATTATTGAGGCTGTGAAAGAAATTTTTGTTTATGTAGATTAATATCTATTGACATTTACTACATTCAAAAACAAAAGAGAAAGTTTTATAATACAAGAACACATAAGCAAATGCCTTATTAGTCATTACCTTACATGCAGTTGTCTCTGGAAAGTTTCTCATTTTCACTAGAAAATGAGTAAAGGGGGCAAATTAAGTCCTAGTATTAGTTTTTAAATGGTAATATATCTTACTGAGGTAACACTGGTTTACAACATTGTAGATGTTTTAGGGATATAGAATCACACCTCTTATATATTACCACACAGCATTCACCATCCAAACACCAATAACCCTCCACCACAGGCCACTGACCCTTCTCTCCCTTCCCTCTCCCCTTATGGTAACCTCAGATTTATGGGTATGTCAGTCCCTCTGTTTTGTTTCTTTACCTTCCTCACATGAGTGCAATCATCCAGTATTTGTCTTTCTCCTCACATTTCATTGAGCAAAGTCCCCACCCATGTCCCTCCTTCAGTTCCAAAGTCCTAATATTAATATAAAAATAGTTTTGAGCTTGAAGACTATATGAAAGAATCTGGGGAACTCCAAAATAAGTCCCCAGATGACAGTTTAAGAACCAGTACCCTAGACTTCATCCTTACCCTGACCTCTCCACTGTCTCTTCAGTATACCGTTTTCTGTACTCAAACTCCAAAACCTCTTGACGATGCCAGGACATAATGTTACCTCCCCACTCCAAATTCTCTCCTTACCTATTTCTTGGTTTTCACAACACAGAGCAACAATAAAATTTTTTTTTCTTTACTTTATCCCTGGGGTCCAAGAGAGTAATAGTTATGACTAAAGGTTCACTAAAGACTAGGTAGGGAAAGAAGTGAAGTGACCACAAAATGGAAACAGTGAGTTAAAACTTGTTTCTCTCTACCAGCACTCAGCAAGAGGTTCTCTAAAGTTGCTAACCCCCTCCCACACTGCATATCTAATAAGTAACCTATTAAAACTTATGGCAAAGACTTGATTATGTACCTTTGCAGCTTTATAAACCTAATTAGATATCTCAAGTAATATTCAAAACTTACATATATCAAAAATTTTTATTCTTTTCCAAGGCAAAAGGAACAAAATAAGATAGATGTTTCCTGCTGTGTAATTAACATCCATTTTGCCTCAAATACATCTTGGAACAGAACGTTTTAAATGATATTTAAAAAGCTTGCTAAGACTCTATACAGTACTTCAGAAGCAGAGTAGTCTGTGTGAAATTAACTTTTTACATTCCAGTATATAAAACCTTTCCAAATCTAAAGTCTTATTTTTCAACCTCTACATTATATTTGTATTTTAATCTTAGTAATGATTCCAAAATTCATCGAAATTTCTAGAAAGCATATCATAAGAACACTGTCATCAGAGACATACAATATTATAATTATCTTACTATTATCTGATTAAGTATGACTGTATTTATAACTTTGCCTGTAAAACTCTAAAAAATTCCTTACTTGTACTGTTATTCACATCATCACTATAAATTCCTAACAATTTTTATGAATATTTACTTTATATACCATTCTGAAAACCAAGTTTCCATAAATCTACAGAACAACCAGATTTCTGTAAATGGACTGTGACACGTGAGAATCCTTTAACCACTGCCCCATGAAATGGGAACTTATAAAAAAGAACCCCAACAGATTATCCAATGTTCTGAATTGAATTTCAGGAAAAGAGAGCAAACAGAAAATGTTCCATTCATGTTACAAAATAAAATTAATTTAATCTTAGGGAATTTATTGCTTAGAAGCTGACAGATCAAATGGAGCCCTCTGATGGCAATGCTTCTGACTGACTCATCGCCTACTTGTGTCCTCAAGTGAATAAAGTTGCTTCTCAAAGCACAGGGAGAAAGAATATCATTTAATAGGGCCTGTAAGAGAAGTGGGAGAAGTTGTTCCAAAAACCTATAACCTAGACCTATTTTCCCCACAAATCACAAAACAAGTATTTGGTTATCAAATAGAGCAGAGATTTTTACTTAGGGAAATGTTTTTGATTAAAAGTATCCTACCCCAAGGACAAATAAAATTATGTTGGGGTATTCCAGGGTTACAGCAACCAGACCACTACATTTCTGTTGAAAATGCTAGAATGATGAGAAAGAAAAGTAGCAATTCTTTTTCTCATTTCCCATTTCCATCTTCCTATTCTTCTCAAATCCTCCAGGACTTCAAAAGAACACTTTGTCCAGGGCATATGTAATCTAACCTCTAATTAGAGAAATTTTTTAAAAAAACCATTTGTCACCAACTATTTCGATATCTTGACAGGCCTTATGACTTGTTTTGACAAAAGAATGCAGTGAACATATTGCTGTAGAGCTACTGAGGCCAGGCCTTCAGCAATCTGTAGTTTCCATTTTTTGCAACTGAAAACCAGTCACTATACTATGAGGAGTCCAACCCACTCCAAAATGCTGGAAAATAGAGGAGCTTGTTGAGCCCAGAGTGTCAGCACCAATGCCAGACATGTGACGAAGGCATTTGGACATTCCAGCTAAGTCAAGACTCCAGGTGACTGCAGTCTAACAACACAGAGCAGAAGATATACCCAGTTAAACCCAACTTAATCTTGGATTTGTGAGATAAAAATCATTTTCTGATTGAAGACACTAGGTTTGGGGATGATTTGTTAGGTAGCAACAGAAAACCAAAACACTGACTTAATCAAACACTTTGGACATATATTTGTTGGTCAAGACTTAGTGCCTGCTACCAAGTATTTAGATTTTTTCTTTGAAAACTAAATATAATTATACCCTGTCAGTATCCACTTTTTGCCTGATAATATTATTAATAATGGCAGACACTGTAAAACATTCAGCTAGAATTCAAAGTATAGAGAAATCCATGAACATAGAACAAAACAAACCTACAAACTAATAACCATCTTATCACAAATGTTATATTTAATCAATGGAGCCTACACATTACTGTACTGTAAACATCACAACCACTTTTATTCATTAGGTTTAAGTGATTTTATTCTGTACAAACCCTAATGCCAGCACCTCAGAACTTTCCTTAGACGTTTGAATGTTTTCATCTACATTTTTGGTTAAGAAAAATGAGGCTTCAGGGGCCTCCCTGGTGGTGCAAGGGGTTGAGCACTGCACTGTGGAGCTTCTGCAACCACTGCAGTGTGAGCTGGATCTCAGGCCAGGGAAGGGACCCACACGGCACAGCAGACCTCTCCTGCCTAACCCGCCTAACCCGCTGCTCCCCTTAGCAGTGTATTTCAGTCAACCTGCCTGCTCTGTTCCTCGTTCTGTCTCTGGTGAATACTCTCATCACCATCCCCCTCCGCACCTCTGGCCTGTACCCCAGCTCTTGTATGCTTATATAAATACAATCTTCGAAAAAAAAGAAAAATTAGGATTCATCTTGATTTTCTACTTTCTAGTATAAATTTTTGCAAGTTTTGAGACATGCAATATAAGACATTTTTAAAAGTCCAGTGGGACTCAGGTTTGATATAATAATTAATAATCCTTATTTTCAGGAACTTTAATATAAAGTAGGCCACGGAGAGAAAATACTCAACTTTCAAAATTCCTTAAGACTGTTACAGATTTTCCATCTGTCTAGAACTTTTTAAGTAAAACTCTCATGAAACTTAGGGGATAAACCAGAAGATTTTTAAAAATCCCTTGATCTTCCTTGAACCAAGTGTAAAAACAATTTAGAAGTTCAGTAAAATATTATTACATTGTCAGACATTTTTCTGACCGTGTACCACCTTAGACATCAAAGAAAAGAATCTATGTAGAAAACCACAAAACTCAAATGTCCAAACCCATATTTCAAAGCACAGGATAAAAATAGGTTGCCTTCATAGCGCTGACATTTTCCAATGGAATAATTTTTGTTAATTTGATGCTAAAATAAAAGCATAATTCTATGTAAAATGCCACTAAGCTAAACCTGAATATTGGAACTTACAAACTCTTTCATTCTGCAAAAGTTGGGGAGAAAGATAGAGATAATAGAAATAGTTAACTGTAGACTAACACCACCAAGAAACATATTTTCACCCCACCAGGAAGCCACAGGTCACTCCACCAGTAAGCCATGACAAACCACAGTTTGAAAGAGAACACTTAAAAGATAATGTTGAACAAGCAAGGCATGTGTGATGTCACTATCAACAAGCACTCATCTCAGTGATGGGGATTTGGTGGGTGTCCCTGACTGTTCTGACATAAAATAAATCTAATTTGTTGATATATTGCATAATATTTTGGTCAGTGAAATAAATCAGAAGGAAAAATTTGAAGTTGAGTGCTAGTTCAAAGAAAGAGGGAGAACATTTGTAAAGAATCTTAAAGAAATCCAAGGGCAAGAATGATAGCACAAAAAGGTTTAAGGAGAGTAGATTTAAAAACTAGAAACTAGAATCTATATCCCTATGTTATCGAAACTTCTTTGCTTTGCTCAGTTCATCAATTCCACTCTTTATTTACTGACTGTTTCTTAATTTACTCATCCTGCCTATGACCCATTATGGCTCTTCTAGTCCTAACTACTATGATCTTTCTTCTCCAGAAACATACTCACCTCTGTACTACACCTGTATTCCTCATTTCCCTAAATCTAGATTCTTTAAATAAATCTCTGTTTGTGCCAGTGCCTTATTTTGATCATGACTGCAACTCAGTAGTCAGCCTAGAGACTGGCAGTCCCTGGGATAGATATCTCCCCTTGATCTAACAGTTGGGTATAAACACATACAGATAGACCTTTTTTCCTTTTATTAATATTGAAATTTTTTTCACTATTGTTCATTTTTGTACAGTATTTGGTTTCTCCCATCAGGTGTAGTCCCCATAAATATCCCAAAACCATATCACCTGTGAACCATCATCATGGTCCTTCATGCTCTTTCCACTCCTGTTTTGATTCCTTTTCCTATCCCTCCCCTGCTTTAAGCCTCCGATCTATGGTTGCTTACAACTGTAAGGAACTTTTTTTTACCCTTTGTTCAGTTGCCCTATATTCCTGCCATATGTGATATCATCCAGTATTTTCTTTTTCCTTCTGATTTATTTCACTGAGCATAATCTCTTCCAGCTCCATCAATGTGGCTGGAAAGGGCATGAGTTTATCTTTTTTGACTAATGAGTAGTATTCCATTGTGTAGATACAGAGTTATATAGAAGAGGCTTTGTATGGGAAGAAATGATGACCATATGTAGTATTTATTTTTTATTTATATATATTTGACATCAATTGTGGTCCCCATGGATTTCCCACCACCATTTCACCAGTGCACCATCACCTCAGTCCCTTGTGCTTCATGATACATATAATATCACAAAAGAAATCTAATAAATTGGATCACAGAACATACCACTTCGATAAGGGAAACCTAAAATTGTATAACTCTTTCCTTAACTATCAATTCTTACATAAAGGTTTGAGTGGTTAAGTTCTGAGATCTTTTTCATACAAACTGCTTCCAAACCAAGTCACTCCTATCTTAAGTACTTAAATAATCACGTTTTAAATATCTAAGTAACAATTTAGACTTATTAAATTGGTCCACACATAACAGGTATATAAACATTTGTCCAGTGAATATGTAAATAAACTTATGAATTTTTGCCACTTTAGGCCCTAAAATACATTCTGAGTCCTTAATATAACATTTACCTTAATTCACCGCATCTGAAAAATAAAATGAAATTTTCAAGTTGACTTTCCTGTTGGCAAACTAAGGTATAAATTATGATACATTGTGATTTCACTCATTACCTCACCCTGCTAGTAGGCTTGTAACTCTAAAATTCCAACATGCAAATTATTATGCATCATCAATATTATTTAATGAAAATATTCTCTTATCTTAAAAGAAAGACTAAAGTGGCTGAGTGAATTTATACATAATTTATGTCATTGGCTTTTATCAGAAAAAAATGAGCGGACCACAAGATTAAAGTACTTTTCAGTTTCTTTTAAGCTAACGACATACTTTAAGAATTGTTTGACCAGCAATAAAGACACAGAAACCAAAAATGAGGAGACAAGGACAGACTGGGGACACCTGGTGGGGAGGGGAGGGGGAGGGTTGAGGGAAGATGGGAGC
>JAGFMF010011726.1:3859637-3897584 GCA_019455555.1 Galemys pyrenaicus
AGGTGATGGTGCACTGGTGAGATGGTGATGGGGAATACATGGGGATTACAATTAATGGCAAGTATATGTAAATTTTAAAATATTTTAATAAAAAATAGAATTGTTTGACACAGAAATCACACTTACAAGATGCTAAAAATATGCAACAAAATAATAGTTGGTATTGTAAGATTGCAGAGAAAAGACTTTTAAGGTACTCCAACACTCTTAATCATTCAAGACCATTAACCTAAGATTCCTTGAAGGCAAATCCTCTCTAAAGAAACTTTCATTTGTTGCCAATTTCTCATAGGCATAATTAATAGCTGCATTTCAATTTGTTAATTAATGTACAAATCTTTTTGCAAGACTAAGAAAAAAAGTTTGCTTTTTATTTACAAAGATCTTTAAGATTATTTTTTAAATTACAAATCAAGATCAAGAACTTCACCACCAGTATATGTAATTTTAAAGTATGGAGTGTGTTGTAATTACAGGAACAGTTCAGTCGGGAGAGTAAAAGCACAAAGTACAGACATAAAATATTAATAAATATTTGTTGAATAAATTTCACCCTTGATAATGCTTGTCACATTTACTGTCTGATCTCCATCACTACAACATCACCTCATCTGGGCACTTATTACTTCTGCTTGCTCAGTTCACACAGCCTTTGTGCCCCTGTGTCCTCTCCGGCATACCATGCAAGTTACTGCCAGACTAATCTTCCTGAAACATAGTAAGACACTTTCCCACATCTAAACCTATCAGATCTTCTGCCTCAAACACCCCCTATAATTGGTCATAATTTACCTATTTAAGTTTTATGACTACTCTCCAAAACACACCATGTCTTTCAAACCGACATGTCTTTGCATATACTTGCCCACTTACTCCTCAGAGTTTTACAATTTAACCAGGAAAAACTCAATCCATGTTGAGGAAGTATATGGGTTGATAAGATAAACTGTCAGGAGAGAATTATCACACTGCATCTGTGAGTCACAATAGCATAGTCTGATTATTTTATTTTGTTGTTTATTCCCATCACCAATTTACCTGATTATTTTATTTTGTTGTTTATTCCCATCCCAATTTACCCGTGCCCCATCACCACAGTCCCTTGTGCTCTTTCCACCCATTTTGTTCTTTTGCCCTTCTCCTCCCCTAGGGACTGTGTCAGATTTTATAGTTGTCTGTTGATTTTGATTTTTAATTTATTATAACTATTTTTTCCTTAGTCCCTTATTTGTTTCCTCTGCATTCCTGTATAAGTGAAACCATCTGATAATTTTCATTTTCTTTGACTTACTTCACTGAGCATAATCCCTTCTAGCTCCATCCATTTTGCTGCAAATTGCATGAGTTTATCTTTTTGATTGCTGCATAATATTCCATTGTGTAGATATAACACATCTTCTAGATCCAGGCATCTATTTTGGGTCACTTAGGTTGTTTTCATAGCTTGCCTACTGTGAAAAGTGCCGCGATAAATACAGTTATGCTGGTGTCCTTTTAATTAGTGCTTTTGTGTCCTTTGGGTAAATTCCTAGGAGTGGCATTGCTGGATCATATGGGAGCTCCATTTTTAGTAGTCTGAGGAGACTCCACACCATTTTCCATAGTGGTTGGCATGGTCTGATTATTTTAAAGATTGACTGACACAGATAACCTTGGCTTAGAAAATCTATTATAATTTTATAATTATTCTAAAAATGCCTACTAATGTAAGGTATGCATTTCATTACAATAAAAGCATCCCAAATTAAATTATTTTAAATTTAATAATAGGTAGAAATCAATAGGAACAAATATTGATGGAAATTAAATTTTCCAAAATGTTTATACAAAATAAACATTTATCAATATAGTGATTCAAGTCTTACACCTCAGTTAATCAAAGTCCATTAAGCCCCGATAACTAAGACACAAACTAAGATTTTTATTGACAATTTTGAAGACATTAATGTAAAAGCTTCAATATATGAAAATTACCTCAATACCACTCATTGACATGATTATTGATAATTGCATGGTAGGTAGGCTATATAGTGATCAGTAATACTTTGAACATATTCACTAGACCAGAACCACAAAGTGCTGATTTATCCATATTGTAAACCAGGAAGGGCCAGAGTGGAAACAAAAAGAACAAGAATTAAACTAAACAGAACGGGAAGTCAAGTGAGTAATTCAGTCAATAATTTTACAAATGCAAAAAGTCAGTATCACTATATGTTCAAATTGCAACATTAATAATTCAACAAGCCCTTGAGCGCCTACAGAGTATAATACAAACTGTTTCTATTACTTTGTACTAGTAGCAAAGGAACAATAAAAAAAAAAAAAAAGGGTGTGTCCACAAGGAGGCTACAAACCACATGGCAAAGAAAGGGAGGAAGATAGATGAGGGGAAAATGAATCAAGAAAGCACCCTATATATTTTAGAGGAATAATTACTTGTGCTAGAATCAAAATAAAATGACCAGAGATTCCCAGATCAACAATGTAGAGTATAAATAAGGATCCTGTTATTATATAATAACAAACCTAGAAGTTCTTTCATTAATTAAGAAAATAAAACAAATACACTATAAATGCTTTAGTAGACTATTTATCCCTGCTAGTAATTTTCTTTATTAGAGATTTTTTAATTGCCTCACTTAAATCTTTTCCACATAATTGCTGCTGCAATCTTCCTACACACACACATATATATATAAAATCAGTTCTCAAAACTCTTTACTCTTGAAAATTATTAAGAACCCCCCAAAAGCTTTGTTTATGGTTATATTAACTGACACTGATCATACTTGTATTTTTCAATAAAATATTAAACATTGTAGTAATTACTCCATTACATCAACATGAATACATAACTTTACTTAAAAAATAACAATTTTCCTAAACAAAAAAAAAAATATTGCAAAAAGTGGTAGAGTTTTACAATTTTTCAAACTTCTTTAATGTCTTACTAGAACACAGTTGGAATATTCTAACTACTTAATTCGCTTTATATGGTATGACAGTCAATTTGTGCTTTGACTCTTTTCACCAGAAAGATAGCATCACTCTCTATTGACAATGGATATGTTTCCATCTAATATATCCTGGAGTTTTTTTATTCACGCATGGTAGACTATTACCCCTCCTTCTATTCCTGTGTGGAGTTGTATCCTACATTGTTGCTAGGCTTGACAATGTGACCTATTTTGGCCAGTGGACTTTAACATGATGCCAGCCGAGGTTCAATAAGAACTGGTACTTGGGGCCTGTCCTCTTTAAGGGACATGTACTCTAAGAGTACCCTCTTCAAGGTAGCCACCATGCTAAAAAAAAAAAAAAAAAAAACTCAGGGATAAACATCTGGATGTGACATCATTTGAGAAAAGACCTTGGAGGATGAGATCATCTTGAGCATGTCAGCCTCACATGATACCCATATCAAAAAGATCAGAAACAAGTGTTGGTGAGGATATGAAGAAAAAGGAACCCTTATACTACTGGTGGGAA
The DNA here is from genome assembly GCA_019455555.1 of Galemys pyrenaicus. Classification (NCBI taxonomy): domain Eukaryota; kingdom Metazoa; phylum Chordata; class Mammalia; order Eulipotyphla; family Talpidae; genus Galemys; species Galemys pyrenaicus. The sequence goes on from JAGFMF010011726.1 coordinate 3,863,130, forward strand.
TGTAGACCAGTCCAGTACCTATGAAAAACAATATGGAGATTTCTCAAAATATTAAAAATAGATTTACTATATGATCCAGCAATTCCACTCCTTGGTATCTATCCAAAGAAAACAAACACATGAATTCAAAGGGATATTATATAGCAGCACTTATTTACAATAGCCAAGTTATGGGGACAACTTAAGTGCCCAAGGACAAGTGAGGAGATAAAGAAAATGTATGTACACAGTGGAATGCTTTTTTTTTTCATCTATAAAAAAAAAAAAAGAAAGAATGAAATTCTGCCATTTGTAACGACATTGACGGGAGTGAAAAGGATACATTATGTGAAAGAATTCAGGAGAAAGACAATTACTAGATGATTTCACTCCTATGTAGAAATAAAACAACAAAAGTACAGACAAAACAAACCCTAGAAATCTGATTACAGAATTGAGGTTAACAGAGAAGGAAGGTGGGGCTCAAAGAAGACACCAGTTCCCATCAACAATGACTGAAGATTATTGAGGCCCTGGTGATGGGTATGATATGGTAACATACATCTGAAAAGATATGAACCTATTTATACCCCTAAGTCATATGCTATGCTATAAGCCAGTGTTACCTCAATAAAAAGAGATCCAACTTTTTAAAATAAATTATTTTAGGTTAAAAAGAAATTTTCTGCCAGCACTTTTTATGGGATAAACTCACAATGGTATTAATAGGTCAAAGATTGTTTATGATTGAAATTTTAACAAGTACTGTTAAATTTCTATCCAGAAAACTTATCACTTTATACTTCTACTAAGAGTAAATGGACATGTCCATTTCCTATACCCTAACCAAATGTAGATATTATTAATCTTAATTATTGCCAAATTTCAGGCCAAAAAAAGCCATATTATAGATTTTCAATTGTATTTATTTGAAAATCTTTTCAATGTGAATTATTTATTTTTATGAATTGCCTATTCACTTATTTTGCCTATTTTTATTTTTCTCTTAATTTGTAGAGTTTACCACAAACTATCTTTTTTAAATGTTACAAATATTTTCCCAGTTCTTTCATATCTCAGTTCTTTTTAGCACTTTTCACTGTACAAAAGTTAGAAATGTTAATCAATTCTGACCATTTTTTTTTATAAATACTGATTTTAGTTTCATAGAATTTTACTCCAATGTTCTCCTCTAGAATTATAAAGGTTTTTTTTTCTATGTAATATTTCTGTGATTAGTGCATCTGAATTTTTTATGTACACACAAGTTGTGACTCAAAGTTTATTGTCCCAGTTAAAAACTAATTATACTAATATCATTTATTAAATCATTTCCCATTGATCTAAACTTGTCCCTTTATATATACAATTGCCATATACTTGGGTCTGTTTCTGATCTCTTTATTCTATTGCAATGATATTTTTTATTATTCCTCTACCTGTACCACACTATGTTAATTACTATAATTTAAGTGCTTTATTGGTTAGGAATTTAATTAAGTTTAAAATCCAAAGTTACTGTGATGTAAATGAAATAAAGCTTATTTCCTTCTCATTGAAAATGAATGCAGAGGCTAGAAGTCCAGTTAGTAGGTGGCAACTATCTATTTTACCCCACCTTGAGGCTTCCATCCTCAAGATGGTTGCTGTACCCATCATATATACATATTCCAAGAAGAGGATAAGAAAAAAAAAGAATGGCCTCCTTGGTCATTCTTCCTTCCTCCCCTTGTCCCATTATAAACTTAGACATACATCTCACTGACTAGAATTTAGTAATATTGGCCACAGACAGCATTATGAGAAGCTAACCAAAATCATCATTAACAAGGTGACAATATAGTTAAACGCTGGGGTTTTACTCTTAAGGAAAAACAAGTATTTGTGAATGACCAGTAGTCTGTGCTATAAAGTGCATACTGTTGTCTGTTAGGGTTTAATTTATGCTATGATTATGAATGAATCGGGCAGGTTTTTTTTTTAACATTTTAAGTTTTATTATTTGCAGGAAAACTCATCATGTTTATGTCAAATATACTGTTTATTTCATGTCTAAAATATTATTAACAGTTCTACTCATTCTTCAACTTATTATCTTTAATTTTCCATTGGTATAAATGTGATTGGGCATATACAGAAACCAAGGCTCAGAAAGATTCAGTGACCTGTGTGTTGACATTGAAATGCTATCCTACCCTACCACATATAACTGAGAAATGAAAACATTCTAAATTATAGAATGATAAATGAATGTAAAGTATCATTATTAGTATTGGTTTAGGCAAATGCTATTGAACAAATGATCTATATGAGGACAGATTTTCTTATTTTTTATTTAAATCAGGCCACAAATTTATCAGAATACAACAAAGTAATATAACTTAAGTTTGTAAAAAAAAAAAAATGCCTCAATCTCAGATACATAGAATTTGAACTCAAGAAATTTTTTTACCAGATTCATCAAAGTTGCTATAGTTTTGTTTGCAACTACATCTAATGAATTTGATATCAGGGATTTGAAATAGAACATACCCCTTACTTAGACTATATTTGCAAGGCTGGTTGTACTGTAGTTAGTACTAAGGCAAAAAAAGTCAAATCTAGTAGAAAATTCATTTCAAAGACTTTAATCAATTGCCAATAGTCATTTACTCCATTTATTTCTTTTTTGTTTTCTAATAGTTTGTCTAAATCAAAAACTAGAATGTTTTCATAATGTATCAATTAGTAAGAGAAAAGAAATTATATGAATGATTCTATTTGGCAGCTAAGTTGAAACTAGGCTCACAGAAAGAACATGATAGAACACTAATAAGAGGAAGGTTTTCAATTCACAGAGGCAGCTGTGCCACTTCTTAGCATGTGACTGCGGAAATTGCTGATTTCAGTATTTTTCTCAATTACTGGAATGAAGGAAAGCAAAGGGATAGAGAAGTATATACTATTAACAAAGGCACTCCACATCCTGTGGGTGTGGCTGAAGTTTATATGCCAACATTAGATTAAAAATCCTACTTGCTCATAAGTTGGAGGTTTGTTGTTTTTTCATTTTGTTTTGCTTTATGGCAAACACTTTTTTTTTAAACCTGGGACTGAGACCCTATTCCACTGACTTTTTATTTAGTTTACCCTGTTTTCAGAATTCTGGTAAATAGATTCCAAACAATAAAGAACAAGTGTTCTACTTTTGTATATGTCCAAAATTTTCTTTCAGCAAAGTATCTCAAAATGCTCTGAAAGAGTTGACTGAAAATAGCACTATCTGTACATGACCAAATTAAAAAATTTGATAAGAAAAAATAAACAGTAAAAATAGCATATATATTTAGCTTATGGCTCAAACACATAATGAAGAAATGCTAAAAATGACTGTGATAGCTCAGTATGTCTGGCTGATAATCAAAGATGATGGCAACTATCAAAACATTATGGATGAGCCAAAATATAAATCATTCTGCCCCCATGATTCTTACACAGGCAAAGTAATGCCACTGAGATATGTACAAACAAATAACTCATATTCTCATGTCAAAATTACTTTAAAATCATACACAGTGCTGCAAAACCAATATTTTATCAATAAAAAATAATGTAATTTTTTATTACATTAGAGAAAAGGGGCCTCTGTAGTGGCACAGCGGGTTGAGAGCCACACTGTGAAGCATCGCCACACAGCAGCACAAGTTCGATCCCTGGCCAGGGAGGGGACCCACATGGCACAGCAGACCTCTCCTGCCTTACCCACTGCTCCCCTCAGTAGTGCATTTCAGTGGATCTGCCTGTTCTGCTCCCCACTCTGTCTCTGGTGAATCCTCTCACCTCCAGCCCTCCGGCCTGTACCCTAGCCCTTATATGCATAAATAAATAAATTTTTAAAAAATAAATAAGTAAATAAAAATGAGAAATAAACAGTATTTTACTCAGTCTTCCCCTTCCATTTTTTACTTTGAAAAAGCAAATAGGTTTATTCGTGGAGGCTCGCAAACACTTTGAAAGTACTCCATAAATACTTTCTCGTAGCCAAATCAAATTAATTCAGTTGATCTGAAGAATTAACCAGCTGCTTGTTATTCACTATAGTGTAATGGAAGAAGATGACCAGTTATTATTTTCTTCATTAAGCCATTCAAATTTTTCTCTACCATGTCTTAGGAAAGAGGGAACTGTAAAAAGCTTTAAGGTTTTGACATTAACCTTAACAAACTGTTGCTTGGAGGTAGGTAATTAAGGGTATTTGAGATTCTGCTGCATCTAAGTCAACTCTATTAGTTTGCTAGGTTGCCATTACAAAGAACTACAGACTGGTGGCTTACACAACAGAAATTTATTTTCTCACAGTTCTGGAGGCTGGAAGTCTGGGATCACGATGTCAGCAGAACTGGTTCCTTCTGAGAGCCACAAGGAAAGGATCTGTTCCAGGCCTTTCTCCTTGGCCTGTAGCTATCTCCTCCAGCGTCTTCACATCATCTTCTGTCTGTACAAGTCATGTCCAAATTTCCTATTCTTATAAGGGTATCAGTTACATTGGATTAGAGCCCACCCTAATTGCCCTCATTTTAAATTAATTACCTCTGTAAAGATACTATCTCCAAATAAGGTTACATTATGAGGTACTGGAATTAAAACTTCAATGAGGGGTCTCCCTGGTGGCACAGTGGGTAGTGGGTTAAGCAATGTACTATGAGGCAAACCTCGGTCACTGCAGCACGAGTTCGATCCCTGCCGCCAGCCGGGGTGGGGAACCCACATGGCTATCAGACTTCTCCTGCCTCACCCGGTGCTCCCCTTGGCAGTGTGTTTTGGTAGGTCTGCCTGTTCTGCTCCCCACTCTGTCTCTGGTGCATCCTCTCACCGCCCACACCTCTGGCCTGTACCCCAGCTCATATGTGCATAAATAAAAAAATCTTTATTAAAAAAAAAAAGACTTCAATAAGGTGGAGGTGGGGGGTGGTTATTCACAAATAAGCTCATAACACCATCAAGGATGTAAAAGGTAGGACTGTAGGTAGGTAGGACTGTACCTCTTGTAACTGATAGGTTACAAAAAAACAGACACTCTTCTTGTACTGGAATGCCTAAATATCATTAATTTGTTCAAAAACTATTAAATGTCAAAATTTATAAAAGTGATTATGACACAGTCCCAGACTTGAGGAATTCACAGTCTATTAAGTGATACAGGTAAACCTAAAGATAGCAGAAGTGAGTGTCCCTTAATGTCTTTTAAAACAAATCAAGGTAAGCAAGGATGTAGGCACATGAAACAAAATTATGCAAAAGTAAAATAATTGCTATGAGGAAAATAGCCCAATATAAACATTATCTTGCAATCATTTTACTACCATTCATCCACCTCCTTTTCCTTTCTTTTTAAAAAATAGCACACAGAAACACACTTTCCAAAGTATAGCACTACTTTAATACTTTTAAAGCCTTTTGCATTCTAAGTGCCAGTTTTCCCTGCTGCAAGGTGGAGGACAAAGGAAGCAAGAAATGTTAAGAACCAAATTCAAATTGACTTGTGGGTTGAGTTGCTATCTCAGGGTGAGTCACTGCCCTTTAGTAAATTGGGAATAAAACTCTTACCCATTAATGAAGTCAGCCAATAAAGGTACAGATGTTCAACTAGAAAAGAGTGGGGGGAAAGGAGGATGCAGTGACAAAATGCCAGTAAACAGAGTCAACAGTGGTAATGTATTCCAATAGAGCCAAAACAATAAAAGCAACATATCATGACTATACTACAAATTCTATTTAAGTCTTACAAACAGAAATTCAGTGGATCTTATTAATATGGTTGTTTTATTAGTTTAATTTTAAAAAGTATAGCATAAATAGTTCAGTATGATCATGTTCATTCATAGTAACAGCCAATTTGTTTTAGCAGAGACTGAATTATAAAATTACTTCTAATAATATTATCTTATACTGATATAACACAATACAATTTAATCAGTTGTTCTGAAACTAAATATGAGATTTTAGTACAACAAAAATTTCTATCTTGGCTCCTCCCAAAGTACTTGAAAGTCCTGTAAGAATGTTTAATCCCTAGAGTAGTTTAAGCATTTATTTTTCAAATATGCAGTGTTTGTGAAGAAATATTTATAACAGAAAGTGAAATATCTGCTGATATCCTTTCATCAATAACCAATTCCTGATTGATGGAACCCAAATTCAACAAATCACACTAAAGAACAATAAACACTGGAACTTTATAATCCAGTGACATAGAATGTATCTGCCTTGATCACTAGATTGTGAACAACTCAATATGCTTTCCATAAAGAGGCTGGCTTTTCTAAAAAGTTATCTAAAGTATATGATATATTTGAAGTACTCAGAGTAAAAAGGACAAGTTTTACTCCTGCAATAGTCCATGATACATTCTAAGACCCCCAGGGAATACCAGAAATTGTGGGTAGTACCAAACCCTAAATATACTGGTTTCCCTATATGTACATACCTATGATAAAGTTTAGCTTATAAATTAGGTGAAGTAAAAAATAAACAATAATGATTAATAATAAAACATATAACAATATAGTGTCATAAAAGTTATATGAACTGAAACTGCAGATAAGGGAGACTACTGTGCTTTTCTTGCCATTGCCTTTCTTGGTCTGCCCTTTTTTCCCTTTCAACCTAGTGTCATTGTAGGTAAAAAAAGAATATTTCATCTCCGAATAAAAGTAAATTGTTAAAAGTCAGATAATATAAATCAGAAGGAGAAAGGCAAATACCAGATTATTTGGTTTCTACATGGAACATACACAAACAAAGCAAAGGAACAGACAAGACAAAATAAAACAAACCCCTGGATTCTGATTGCAAAACTGAGGTTACAAAGGGGTAAAGGGTAGGAGCATAAGGTAAAGGGGGTCCAGTGGAAGACGGCACTTTGATAGCGGGCATGGTGTGATAAGAGTTGTGAACCTGTAGACTCTTAAAACATGTACAGTGTTATAAACAAATGTTACCTCAATTTTTTTTGTGTCTAAGAACAGATGAGTGGATTAAGAAGATGTGGTATGTATACAGAATTGAGTACCATGCAGCAATAAAAAAGAGGACCTCTTACCAACCATAGGAATTGAACTGGAAGAAATTATCTAAGCAAAATTAGTCAGAAGGAGAAAGACAAAAACTGCATCATTTCACTTATATGTGGAATACAGAGAAACAATATAAAGAGTCAGACAAAACCAAACCAATAACAAACCTTAGAAATCTATTTGTAGAACTGAGGTTACCAGAGCAGGAGAGGAAGAGGAATAAGCAAAGTGGGAAGGAGGCCTAATTAGCTATGGTGAAGGATATGGGTGCCTTAGTGGTGGGTAAGCGATGGTAACTTAAATCTGAAGGATGTGATCCTATACATCTAAGTCATATACAATTTGTAAAGCAAAGTTACTCAAAAAAACAACTCATGCCCACTTTCCAGTCAGTTTCTGAACTTTTCTAAGTCTTTATTTCCTCAACTGTGGAAGATTAGATGATAACTTCAATATTAGAGGAATATTTTAGGAATTAAAAATAATACAAATAAAATGTTGGCACACTGTAGAACTTCAACAACTTTAGTTATTAATTATCACTAACAAAATATTTATCTGTTGGACAACTGAGAATGTATTTCAGGAGCTTAAGACTGGCAGCCTGGAGGTAAAGGAGAGGATGGGAGACGTTATTAGATTTTAAGGCTCTCCAGTGATGCCTATCCTTATTTATTCTTTACTAATTAACTCTCTGATTTAGTAGCCTAATTTACTGCCACTCCCTACAGTTGTTTCACTCCAATTTATTCCTTAACACCCTCTAAATATATATTTGGTTCTTATCATACACTCTTCATAACCTTCTAAAGGATAAATCTGTTGTTTCCTTCTCATTCTTCCTCTTTAATCTTGCCACAATGTCTTCCTTTCTGAAACTCTACTGAGACCAAATTCTTATTCTAACACCCATAGAACCGTTCTGATTTTCTGCACTTCTCTAATAGTCTTCTCAATTTGTGTGTTTCTGCCATCTCTACTAAGATGATGCATCTCTTCCTACCCATTTCCAAAATACTTCCACCTTCCTCTCCATTCACTTATCAGAACCCATTTGAAGTTTCATAATTTCCTCCAAATAGTCTTTCTCAAATCTAAACTACTAAATTGTACACTGCTTTGAAGACTGTTTTGTCTGTCACTGTACGCAATAGTACTATCTATGGATTAACGAATCAGTAGAACACCGAAACATAGAACAAAAGGGCATATATATGCCTGGCAAGTTTAAAAAGGTCAGAGTAGTAACTTTTTATGCCCCATTGGGGAAATATAAGAACTATGTTATATATATGTAGATTAGAACCAAATCTTAGTTTAATTAATTAACTAGCATTTATACTAAAAAGGAGGGGTGATCAAAAGTTCATAACTGCTTGCCCAATTTAAGCACTCTTAAGGTTTATATTACTATCTTCACTTTCTAAACCTTTAAGTCACTCTATAAACAAATAATGTGAATCTAATAGCTAAAATCCCAAATCATTTTCAGAGTACAATTGGAGAACCCTTATACAATGTTTTTGTTAAGTCAAATACAAATAACTGAATGAATCCGAATGCATTTTTATGAGACAGCAACTAATGTGCATCAGCTAATAAGAGACTCTTTGTTCAAGAAAACACACACCAAACAAATATCACTTAACATTTACTACCAAAAGGCTTCCCTGATGCAAGCCTCAACAATGACAATATTTAAACTAGAATGGAAAAGTACTGTTTCCAACCATCCTTTATCGCTTATATGCATTGCACTTAACATTCTTCACAAAGTACAAACAGAAATGCAAATTGATCTTGCACATACAAAAAATTAAAATGTGAATTATGCAAAGTACATTATACAAATATCATTCCATCCCATTCCAGGATCTTTCATCATAACCATATCTGGCTGTATTTGTTAAAATAGCATAAGAATATTATAGGAACACAAAATAGACCAATAATAATTATAATAGAACTACCAAAACTTGAAAGTAATTGTACAAAGAGGAAAATACTCTATAAAACATACAAATAAGATGATTAAATTTACTTCTTAGTAACAAAATATAAGGGAACAGTCCTGGTTAAGGAAAAACTTAGGGTACTGATTAAAAAAACATGAACAGCATCAGGTAAGAATTGACTTTAAGTTCATTAACTGCTGTCGATCTTGACAAGTATCTCAGTTTATCTGTAGAATATTACTTAGAAAGTCATATACAGATTAAATGAAATTAATTATGCAAAGTACTTGGAAAGTAGCACATATTAAGATCTCAATAACTTGTATTCAATCCAAAAAGACCTAGACATATTTATAGCTAAACTATTTCAGACTTTTAAAGAACAGATTAATTGTCAGAGTATTTTAAAAGATGGAAAGCTTCTCTATTTTTTATCTTACAAAGTGAGCATATTCAGAAACCAAAAACTGAAAAAGGTATAAATAGTAGAGTTGTACCTTCCATGGCTTAAAACCTAACATGACTTCAAAAGGGTATGCTATTTTTTAAGTCGCCTTTATCCCAAAGAGAGCAATTATTTGGTGATATCCTTTAAGAAATCTTCTAATATAATTCATCAACTGAGAACTAAAGGAAGAAAAACCATATCATCATTAACATACACGCAGAGGCTATATGATCAAATTTAGTATCTTTTTCCAACTTAACCTCTATTCCAAAAAGAAGGAATAGAAAGAAGCGTGGGGGAGTGATAGAATAGAAAGTGAATAGAAAGGGTAGAAAATGGGTGCCTTTGACAATTTCTAGTCACAACTCTTCTCTGTTGCATTTGGGAAAGAGAGGAATAGTTTTCTCCCCCAATGTATTTATGAGGGCAAGAAAACAGGACTTCTTCTGTAAAAAGATGCTTTAAATATGAAATTTTCAAATGCTAAATGTTCTCTTTCCTCAGTGCAGAGATGCAGCCTAGCTCTGAAAGGGCCAAGAAGATTCTAGCAATACTTGGCTCTCAACAATAAGCATTAGTCAAACTGTTAACTCCATCTGCTCCCCTCCAAAAAAATGACAAAGCATTATAAGGTAGTGTCATGGTGGTCCATTTAAGGAATTTTTCTGAAGGGCATCCATTTTCACAATATTAAGATACCCTCTGATTTTTTTTGAGTACCTCAGAGAATCATGATACTACAGGATTGAAAACTTTAATGCTGATAACAGAGATGGACAATCTTTGCTGTCATATTCTTCGTTGGAGATGTTGCTTCCACAATTGTCTTCCTTTCTTATTGTCAAATTTCTGAATTCTAATCTCATGGCCATAGTTCCAATAAATATCTCATCTTTCCTGAATTCCTTACTTTTCACTTTCCTTATGCATATAAAGAAACAAATATAACATTCCTTCCAGCTAGATCCCTCTGGAGTGGTTTTCAACCATGCTTCCAACATAGGAATTAACTAGGAACTTAAAATTATCTATGAACCACAGTAACAAGGTAGACTAATGGTTTCTTGGGGATGAGAGGGAAAGATTATAAAGGTACAGCAGGAAATTTTTGAAGGTGGTAGGTAGGTTCATTTTTTTATTGTGGTAATGTTTTTATAAGCATAAACTTATGTCAAACATTAATTGCACACTTTCTGTGTAGTTTATTATATGCCAATTATACTTCAATAAAGCTGTTGAAATAAATACTGATGCCTGGATCCCACTCCATCCCTCAAAATGATGTGGGGACTCCCTCTAGAAATCAGGATTCTTAAAAGTGCCCAGACTGTAAATGCACAAGATTGCCGCATACATTGTACAAATGTACGATGATAGCTGAAATTGTAATTGCTAATGACACCTGTGGACTCCTAACAAATTCACTGGTTCTTGCAGTCCTCTCCTTACTTGCCATCTCTCTACAGCATTCAAAATTGTTGACCCATTTCGCTGCTGTTTGACAATCTCTTCATCCTTAACATTTTTCTTGATGTTCCTCCTGCCTTTCTAACTGCTCTTCTACTCTCACACTATTCTACCTATTTCTGGTTTTACCAAAGGTTATTCTCTAGCTGCTGCTTTTATCATGCTAAAGGCTTTCCCTAATCATTTCAAAGTAACCAGGTCAATACAACTTCAATCTTGACTTGTCAGTTCCACATTCATTGGAAACTATCCACAACTTCACCCAAATACGCCACAGACTTCTTAAATTCAAAAAAATCCAAAACAGAATTTATCATCTTGCCCCCATTTATGTGTTCCTAATTTCCAAGAAATGGAACCAAACAAATCCTTAGTGACTTGATTCCTCCTTCCTTCCCCCCAAAATTGATCAAGCTCTATCAAATTGTACCTCTCACTGCCAAAGTAAATCTCTAAACCACAAATCCATCAAATGGCTTTTTATTTATCAACTTCAATCCAATCCCTTAGCCAAGAGTACAGTGCCCTTGTCTGGTCCTCAACCAGTCTCACACTCTCATCTCCCAATTCCCTATCTCCTCCCTGTTGTCAAGTCACGTCAATGTCAATATTATTCACTTTGGCCTTGTCATGGACAATGATTTCCCCTAAGCTGCCATGGTTTCTCATGTCACCTTACCTTCCCATTTATCATGCCCTCCTTTTAGAAAATAATTCATTTACCTCCCACAGTTGGCAAAATCATATCCTACTTTAAAACCCTACCGTGGGCTCCTGAGTAAGCTGAGTTAGTCCTCTCCTACTCCCTAATTACAATGGGCTTATCTCTATTCACACACATCACATAGTATTAAAATATTTACTTCATTTATCTGTCTTGTACTTTTGACAGTAAATCCTAGAAGACTTATGACAACCATATGTCTGTTTCCCTAGTACCTATTCAATATGGGGTAACATGAAACTAATTTATTTGAGATAATTTCAATTATTTTTAATAAACCTGTTGTCTCCAAAAAGATCTTGAATACTTACATTTTTAAAGATTTCTCTTTTAATCTATTTTTACTGATTAAACAATGTATTATAACGTTATATTTCAGTTGTGCATCATTAAAAAATCAACATCTCTGTACCACACTTAGTTCATCACTAAAAGTCCAATACTATCTTCCACCACATTACTGACTCCTTTTACCCAACTTACCCATCCTCCTACCCCTGAGCCCTCCCATGTGGCAACCACTAATTGGTCTTATATTTATTTTTGTTTTATTTAGTTCATTTGTTTGGTTATTCTATATATCACATAAATATTTCTTAATATCCCTTATAACATATATATACATATATATATGGCAACAGGATCATGACTAAAACAGTTGCCTATATATTTAAACTCTGTCAAAACAGGTGCAGGCCGCTCCTCCTGTCTGGCCTGCTGCATCCCTGAGCAGTGTGTTTCAATAAAGCTGCCTTTTCTGTTCTCCAAAAATAAATAAATAAATAAACTGTCAAAACATTACTCTAAAAAACACAATCAAGCAGATTTCATAAAATAGAAAGAGAGCAAAGAAGGGACGCATAATAGGGAAAACACACTGATGCACCCAAGGTCTCATTTGGGTGTCCATATCCAGGTACTGTTAAAAATGATAACTAAGAGGGTTTATAATACCTCCATGGTAATAATAGTAAAGCAAATAAAGATAAAATAATAAAATCAGAACTGTTTTCCCTTGCCACTTAGTTTAACTAAATTATTTTAGTAACTGACTTTGAAGTTACTATTGACCAAGCAGACCTTAGGATTTTTTTTCCCTTTGCTTTTCCCTGAACTTCAAAAACATGCTTTGACGCTCTGGACTACTGTTAATCTTATAAAACTTAAAACGTATTAACCTAAAGAAAAAATGCTTAGACATGGTGGGGAGGGGAGGTGTCGACAGACTGTTCCTATGGGTAACAAATCTCCCTGGACTATCACATTGACTCAAGGTTATAACGACTTTTATGACTTTATGCAAATAAGATCTCAAAAGCTGAAAATGTCAAACTGCAAAGTATTACAACGATGAGGTGACAAGCCTGCTTCAAAAACTATGTGGCCCAAACGGCACTTAATTTGTTAGAGGACAGCTTGGCTCCACTGCCTACAGTATGGTCTCTGAGATTAAGTAGTAGCTGCCAGTGTAACAAACTGCCCCTACCTGAAGAACCGAGAGGCCGCCGGGTGTGTGATAGAAAATTTCAGGTAACCGGATTCTATGCAATACGAAACCACTAGGGCAAATTTTAAAATTTTAGGGAATGTCTGAACTCTTGAGGATAGAGAGCACACATGTGCATGTTGACGGGAGAATACCCAGTTGTGCTGAAGCTTGAAAACTTGGAGTCTTTTAAACCAACAATTTTTAGACAAAACCCCGACGATCCCCGAGTACTTTAAAACAGCCTCGGAAGAGAAATAACTCACAGAGGGGGGACGTGGGCTGCAGAGATCCCCAACGCTGTAACCAAGGAAAGAATCGTGCCTGCTTTCCGAACCTCTCGGCCCAGCGAGGGACCGAAGACCTAGGCGAAGGCTGCTTGCAAAGAGGCTGGGGTCGACAGTGACCATTTTGGCCACTAGGCTGGGCAGATAGCGGTAAACTGGCAGGAGACCGCGGGAGCGGATGAGAGAGGTGAGAGAGGCCAGGCCGGAGCATCTGCCGCGACTGAGCGGGGGTGAGGGGCTCCCACCCCAGGCCGACCCTACAGAGGGGCGGCGGTCGGGCCGAGGAGGCTGCACCCGGGTGACGCCCGGAGACTGGACCGCTCCTCGCCGGGAAGAAGAAAGACCGAATCCGCGCGCCCGAAACTGCCGCCGCCCAGGCAGCGAGCGGGCTGCGCCCAACTTCGGGGCAAGAAGCCACCGGCCGCAGCCCACCCACCCGGCCTGGCCAGACGCGACCCCCTGAGACCCCCGGCGCCCAGCATTGCCTCGCGCCCACCCGCGGTGCCTCGCGCCGTAGCCGTTACCCCCAACGAAGCCGCCGCCCCAGGGACAAAGTCCGGGTCCCCTCCCAGCCGCCGCCTCGCCCCGGCTCCTCCCTGACAAAAAAGTTATCGGTCGCCGGACGCCCTGGGGGCCCGGCATGGGTATCTCACAGCCAGACTCACCAGAGTGGCTCCCCGAACCCCACCTCCAGAACCTCGACTTGTCCGGCTCGCAGCGACAGCGACGGCGGCGGCTCTGCTTTCTCCCGAGTAGCAGCACCACCTGCCCCCCTTCTTCCTAGCAGAGCGGGTCCCGGCGAGCCATCTTCCCCCTCAGCTCTCTGACTGACAACCCAGCCCGGAGGGCCGCCACTGCCGCCAGCCACTCTGACAGGCACGTCTAGGGACCGGTCCCAGGGCAGCCAACCAACACCGCCCCACGCCAGTTCGACCTATCGGCGTCCTCTAAGGCGGGACCAGAACAACTTCTTCACCAATTAGAGTCCTCCTCTGCTAGACATAGGGAGGAGCCATAGGATGGGCGGGAGCGAGACCTGGGTGGGCGTGGTCTGACAATGGGCGTGGTCGGAGCACCGAAGGGGAGATGATTGACTGTGAAATTTGCTACCGCTGCTAGGCAATAGCGATCGGTGAAAGTCCCTTAGACTGTGAGCCTTAGGGTTTATGGCCTTTCGGAAGAGAGTAAGCCTTGCAGAATGCTGTTTTAGAATAGAAACTTACCGGTATTTTAATTTCTTGCTCAGGAGGATTTACTTCTCAGTCATTCTAGTTACAGGGGTTTATCAAATGTTATCAAGTCCCAGGAGGAAAAAATACATACGTTTTTGCAAAATGGTAACAAAAACTCTTCCAACCTTACTGTTTTGGGCCGTAGCATGGAAAACGTCAAACACAATTCCTCAATTTTCTTTCCAAGGGCTGCTGTTATTGTCTCCATCTTCCTTTCCTACGCTTCTCCCAACAAGCACAAAATATTCTGTGCAATGACTGGAACCTGACAGAACTGAAGCTTTTCCTGCATATAGTCCCTCCATTTTTTCACTTTGTCAATTCCTACCACATACCTCTCAAGTCCATCTAGTATTAATTAGAAGAAAAAGAGAACTTTAACCTGAAATACAGGAAGTCATTTTATGTTTACGCTAGTGAGGGGAAGGACTTCACCACAATCACTAAGTGATATTTTTATACCTGATGAACACATAAATCACAAGAACACTAATAAGAAAATATATCACATCAAAAGGGCATAAGTGAACAATTAAGGCATATCTATAAATCAAACAAGATCCCTCCTTTCCAAGAACATAGCTTATATTGTTATTACAAGCAAAAATTAACACTGTCTTGTAAAAAGAATAACAGAGGGTCTCCCTGGTGGCACAAGGGGTCAAGTTTCAGCACTATCAAGCAGTAGCCAGCCACTGCAGGAGGAGTTCATCCCTGACCAGGGAGCTAATCCACATAGCTCAGCAGACCTCTCCTGCCTAGCTGGCTGCTTCCCTCAGCAGTGTATTTCAGTCATTCCACCTATTCTGCTCCCCACTCTGTCTGTGGTGAGTTGTCTCACACGCCACACCTCTGGCCTATACTTCAGTTCTTCTATGCATAAATAAATTTTTAAAAAATCTTTAAAAAAAAAAAAAAAGGACCAGAGCTAGCAACAATGAACAAGGGTAACACAGAAAAAAAATCATATTTAGGAAAGTCAAAGAACTTCAAGAGGAAGGTAACAAATTGGATCTTAAAAAGGTAAATGGGAGTTTGCCAGAGAAGAAAGTCAAAGGGCATTTCAGGAAGTTGGAATAGCATGTTCAAAGGCCCAGTGTTGTGGATTACTACTAATCTAGTAATTAGGGAACACTAAGAAAAGTAGGTGGAACTAAAATGTAAGCAGCAGTCAAAAACTAGGCTCGAAGAAAAGATTGAAGTGAACTTGTAAAAGGCCTCATGAGCCCAGGTAAGATATTTAGACCAGCACTGTCAAAAGAGTTTTCTGCAGATGGAAATGTTCTATATCTGTGTCATCCAACTTGATAGCCACTATATAGAACATTTAAATTATAGCATAATGAAGAAATTCAACATTTTATTTGAATTTTAATAACTCCCATCTTAAACTGTTAAGCTTTATGTTTTATTCTATAAGCAATGAGGGATCAACAGAAGCTTTTAATGTGGACAACAGATGATTCTTTTAAAAGGTAAGAATTTAAAAGCAATGTAGCCAGTGTCTGATTTCTTTGAGGGAAATCTTGTCTCTACAGATAAGAACAGGGTACTGGTGGCTGCTGTGTGAGTCCAGGAGAGGGAGCAAACCTTCTGGTCAAGAGCAGTCAGGTAAGACTTCACCATAGAGTTAAAAATTGAGCTGGTGGGCCTCCCTGATGGCTCAGAGGTTTAAGTCTCAGCACTATGAAGCTATCTGCAGCACGAGTTCTGACCAGCCAGGGAGCTGACCCACATGGCACAGCAGACCTCTCCTGCCTCGCCCGCTGCTCCCCTCAGCAGTGTATTTCAGTGGATCTGCCTGTTCTGCTCCCCACTCTGTCTCTGGTGAATCCTCTCACCCCCCACAGCTCTGGCCCACACCTCTGCTCTTCTATGCATAAAAAAATAAAATAAATCTTTTTTTAAAAAAAATTGAGCTGGTTCTTAAAAAATAAGGGGGAATTTGAACAGAAAATATATGTAGAGGAATCTCTTGAAATCCCTGAAAGGAACAGAAGAGGGAAACACAATATTCAGAGGGCAACTATTTGAGCTGCCCAGAGCTTTGCAAAATAGGTTGGACCTAAATAATAGCATGTCTTGAATGCAAACATATATCTTCAGAATTTGTCCTTTTGCTTCCTGTCTGCTCATTGGAATCTCTTAGGATGCCTTTCAAAAATATCAATATCCAAACCACTTCCACACCACATAAATCAGAAAATTAGAGGCGGAGTGGGAGGGCCCGGACAAAGGTTTTATTTTAATAATTTCCCAAGATACTCTAATATACGCCCAGGATTGAAAATAGAGGAATGACATTGTAACATTTTACTAATTATAAATCAGGCTTTTGCATAGGATAGACTGAGTGGAAAGAGATTGAAGGTGACTTACACATATTTAAATATTTCTTTCCTTCCTTCATGAAGACAGGAAGCAGTTTATTGCCTGAATTCACTTCCCATTTTGCAATGGTAAGATGATATATAAGACTATTTAAGTCCTTCCTCTAAGTCACAGTAAAACAAAAAAAATATATGTTTATAAAGAGTAGTCTCTATCACAATTTACATATGTAAAAAATGATTTTCATATAGTGGAAGATTTTTAATGCCCTGGTATTGGGCATGGTATGTAACATACATTTGTAGAGGTATGAACCTGTATACCCCTAAAACAATGTTGTTGTAAATCAACATTACCTCAATAAAAATAATTTTAAAAAAGAACTTCCAATATTAAACTACTACACATAACCGTATATATTTTAGCTACAAAATATCAGAAAAATTCCTCAGAATATTCTGCTTCAAAAGGGAAATGTGTTTAACCTATTTTATGAAAGTCAGTATATTTCAGAACTTGCCTACCCATATTTGCTAGTCTCTGCTATCCATAGGCATAATTCTACATTAACTATTAAGATGTCTCTACTTTTGAGCAGAGAAAATTTGAGCAGAGAATATTTCCAATAACATTAAATTTCAGGAACTTTAAGAACATTTTATCTCAAATATATTTCTAATAAAATCAGCTGAAAAATAAGTTATATGGCAATGTTTTCCAGCTTTATTGAGATACAATTTACATGCTGCATTATATAAATTTAAAGTATGCAATGTGAAGATTTGATATAGATTGTGAAATATTGCCACAGTAAAATTAGTTAACATATGTCACCTCACATAATGTGTGTGTGTGAACATTTAAGATTTGCTAAATGCACCTTTCATCCTGTGTAAACTAATACAGAAGGCTTCCCGAATCATGAGTCAAGTGCATTTTGCATTTTGCAAAGAGAACTTTATCCTTCAAGGTTTGTAACAGGGTTTTCTCAAAATAATATTCTAGAAAGGAGAAAACGTTCTCTACCTTTTAAAAAAATCATATTTTAAAATTAGGATTTCAATATCTTTATAACAGTTATTTTAAGGGAAAAAAGGTCTTATAGATAGATGTAGAAAACCTAATGACTGTTAATCTCAAGTGGTTGAAAATGAAAAATATCCACATATATCTTCTAAGACATTTTATTAAGCTGCATCTTCTGAAAGAATTATTGTTGGCAGAGTATTGTTATGAAGTTTTTATAATTCATGTTTTTGAAACATATTTTATGACAAGGGAAAAAGATAGATACAAACTGCATATATCCATGGTCATAATTTTGCAAATGTTTGTGCATAGAAGATATATCAGCAAGATATAAGCATGGAGATAGATTATCATGGGTAAGTCTGATTTCCTCTCTCATATATGTTTTTAATTTTCCAAATGTTCTACTCCAAACAAGAGTTTTTTACCACCCCCCAAAAGTGCACATTACTTTTGAAGCTAGAGAGATAGCAGACTATACATCACTTATTAATTCTGCCAAGTGAACCTCAGTTAAATAATCTTTTACTTTTAGTCAAAGCATTCAAAATACTTTTAAGTGCTTTCCTGAATCCCACAGAGATGCACTTGGCATTGCTGACAAGCAAAAGTCCTCAATAACAAACTTATAGTTAGATTTTTCTCTTCCAATAATGATCCAGAGAACAGAAAATAGGTAGATAACTATAATAAAAAGTGACCCCTCCCCAGAAGAAGTCAAAACATATTTCATAATCTTTGAGCCCCCTGCAATAATAAAGTGTTCAATCCCTAAAGGAATTTCAGCTCTTGGGTTAAAGGAGAAGATGAAAGGTAATAGTTTTCCTCCTGAGTCTGGTGTATGAATCTTTTTCAGGATTGCATATCTCTCCCCAAGTTCACGTGCCAAGTGGAAACATGACGTCTCCCGCTTCTGACCGCTCACTGCCTTCATCAGATGCAAAATGCTTCTGTGGACTCAGTATAACACTTCATTTTATATTACCTTCAATATTTCCAAAACTGTTTGCCATGTGTTAACCCCTTATTCAGAAAACAGAGGGCACAATCATTCAAAAGCTTCCTTGATTTCCTTGCCAATATATCCCCATGATGTAATTCCGGGGTAGATGAAGATGGGAACTCAAGGAATGGCAGAAAGAGGCACACCCCCAAAGAGTTTTGCCACCTCACTCAGTCTGGTATGTAACTCCTGGATTAAGAGAGTCCAATGTATGAATAAGACTTCCATTTTCAACTTTGTTATCATCTACTTAATCATCACCACGCCCTGATATATATACCAAAAAAAAAGTTTCAGTGAGTGAATTCAACTCCTGTTCCTCCACTATGATCTTGAAGGGACCCAGTACACAATCAAATTGCTCTTTCTTGCTACCTGTTACGCTGGTAGAACCAAAAACACCCTCTCTAGATGCCTGCTTCGCGGACACAAGTCCTCAGCACAGGAATGCAGTACATGCCCAGACCAGGCTGCCCTGTGTCATTTAAAGGGCATTACCTCTCAAAAAAAAGAGAAAAAAACCTTTATTTCCATGGGCTGAATCATGGTACTAATCCCTAAGATCACTTCTTGGAATGTTTTTAAGTCAAATTACACCAGGAAAAGACGTCATATTGGTTATTTAAAAACCAGCGAAGATGCTTTGATCATGTCCCTAAGAAAGAACAGGACTTTAGGAGAGAAGATTGGGAGAGCAGAAGGAAGGCCTGGGACAGTACCTAGGGAGGTCTCATACTCTGGAGATCGTGGCAAGTAGACATTATGGGAACCAATAAGATTGAGAGAGATTCTTGAAAAAAATAAAATATGTTAAAAGATTCCAAAAGACACAGCTCTGATGACTTAGAGAAGTCTTGCCAGTTCTGCAATTGAATCTTTTTACATCAAAGTATCACATACAAATAAAAAAATACAGAAAACAAAAATATGACACTTCAGTGTCACTTCCAGAAAAAGAATACTGAAAATCCTGAAGACTCCCTTGCTCTCCCCCAAAGATAACCTCAATTTTCAATCCCACTGCTTTAATGTATCCATGACTATTGAATTTTATATTAGTGGACTCATGCACAATATATACTTTTGACTCTGACTTTTTTCTCTCCAGGTTATGCTTGAGGAGTCTATTCATCTTTCTTGTAATTATAGTTTATTCATTTTCATTGCTATATGGTAATCTACTGCACAAATATGCCACAATTCACCTAACAATCCTAAAGTCAATGGATATTTGGATTGTTTTAGGCAGACAGCGTTACAAGTAACGATGCTGGGAGCATTTTTGTACATGACTCTCAGTACACCTCACTATATACAGAAGTAGTAGACAGGGCCAGCATCTGCTCTCCTTTACACAAGATTGTCAAACCATCATCTACACACCTCTCATGTGAAATATGAGACTTCCAGTTGCTCCATGTCCTTGACAATATTGTATTAGCAGTCTTTTAAATTCTAGCTATTCTAGCAAATATGCAATGGCATCTCATTGTGGTTTTAGCTTCCATTTCCCTGATGACTACGCTACCAATTTTAAAGCATCTGTATTTGTCTAAGTCATTACAAATCACTGCTCAAACACATTTTCATATGGAAACAACAATCATTTATTAGGCTCCTGCTGAAAGCCCAAGGCCTCTGGGAAAACAGCCCAAAGGTGGTAAGTGAGAGATATTTCTGGACCTGATGATTTTTGGTAGTCTTGCTGGTTTGAATCTGATAAATTGTCACTGACATAGTGGAGAGATCATTTGTGGGAGCAGACTGTTCTAGCCATGGAGGAGGCAAAAGGGTGAGGAAGAAGGGATAAGGAATGAGGATCAAGAATGAAAACTAACCGGGTTTTCAAACTTTACAGCTTAAAAATAGTGGATGGTAGTCTCTACAGTTACATAATTCAATAAGCCAGTCATAAAATAGGATGGTAATTAATACTGATACAGATTAAACTAGCCTTAGAAGCAAGGGGAAAGTGAGCTTTTATAGGTGTCTGATGGTATTGTGAAATAAAAAAATCTCCCAGGGAGATCTTCCTTTAAGTGACTCACAGACAAAACAGGTTTTCTGAAAGTGTGGGTGAACTTCTGGTAACATGATGCTTTTGAGGGAAGAAGAGATTTATTTGGCTGCAAATCTAATTTGGAGGAATTTTTTCCAGACCTGACAATGGGGACGGCCTTAGAAAAAGACGCTGCCTATTACCTTCCTCTGTATCTCAACCAAGAAATGGTGCTACAAGGGACTATGGTGATGGGACATGGGTGAATGGGTGAATGGGTGATGGTAATTTCACGGGGATGAGAAATAGACACTGTACAAAAATGAAAAATAATGTAAAATATATATAAAATAAAATTTTAAAAATAAAACAACTAAACACTACATTTAAAAAAAACAAGAAAGAAAGAAATGGTGCTACATGACCTTCCCCTGCTGTCTGCCACAGGTTGACTACAAGGTCAACCTGACTATATGGTGAATGGTAATATTTCATGATAGGATCTATTTGTTGAACTGAGATACATAAACATAGATGCAGTGGCCAGAAATGAGCATACGGGAAGAGTCAGTCCTTAGGAAGGGTAATGCATTAGCCTGCTAAGTCACTGCCTCCAACTGTTACACACACCTTTGTTTAGCAGATCTGCTGAAATCTCACTGAAAGGGAAACCCAAAGGGACAGATAATCCTTGACTAAGCAAAGAGTCAAGAACGGGCTGAAATGCGAGGCCACATTCAAAGATGCAGGGAGTCCAGCTCCTAGCTAAGCCAGGACTAGTTCTTGGTGGCACAGAACGAAGAAGAATCCTTGGAAGAAGTGAGCGTAAGGTGATCTAAAGCAAAATTAAACCATTTCTCAATTTTCCCAAAGGCTGATCCTGAAGAATAGAAGCATCAAGTGCCCTGTATTCCCTGAGTGGCCAAAGCCACAGCTCAACCTACTACAGACCTAGCATGTTGGCTACCAAATTACCTATTCAGGTTGCCACAGAGAACAGCTGTGGTGTGTTTGGACATATCAAGTTCAGCTCTCCTGGTGAGCCATTTTTTTCTTTTTCATTCTTATTTTTCATTTTAATTTTGGGCTTACATTTTTGCTCTTCCATATATATGCTCCACTCACCCTCCACCAACCCACCCATGCTAATACCTCTCTACCTCCCTCCCTCACTCCCTCTTCCTACCCCTTGTTCCCTTTGGTAACCATTAAATTCTCTCACTAAGTTTAAGATCTAGTCCTACTGTATTTTGCCTGTGAGTGTTTTTTGGTTATTTATATTCCACAAATGAGTGAAATCATCTGATATCTTTCCCTTTCTGACTTATTTCACTTTCACACCAACCAGTTTGACTACAAAGTTGTAATTGGACATTACTATAATCACATTTTGATTTCTGTTGCAATTTGTACCTTATTCAGATGAACAACCAGTGCTGGTGGACTCTATCTGCCTGGAAAGGAGATCTTCATCTCCCTTTTGCCTCCTCCAGGAGACCTGAGACACTGGGTTTTGTCGCAAAAAAATGACATGAGATGAGTAGACTCGGAAGAACTGTAAAAGATGCAGCGTGAGAGAGTGAGAGAGCCTTGAACAGGATTAGGCTGACCTCACATTAATATTTTAAGACATGTGACTTTGAACAAGCTTGTAATCTCAGTTTTCTCATCTGTAAAATGAGAAGCTTGGTCTTTGATCTGCAAGTAAAATGTTCCCCTAACATATTAGGTTTTGCTCAAAGTGTTTATCAAGAGATTAGAAGTGTGGCAAAAGAGGCCTGGTTATTCTCCATTCCCTCCCCACATCCTTGCTCCTGGAGAGATTCTCACTACTTACACTGCATCTCCTGGCTTCCTTTGTTCTCTGTGTCTGTCTGGGTTTGGGCAACGGAAGACAACTTCCAAAGGAGAGGGAAGTAAAAAGAAAGAGAGAAAGGGAGAGAGAGAAACAGACAGACAGAGCAAGAAAGGGGAAGAGAGACACAGAGAGAGATTAGATATAGGTATTTCTTCGCTGCTTCTTTCTTGCTTGGGTTTCGATGTTCACAAGGCCAGCTTCTATGGGGCCTTCCCTCTTGCAGCTGGTGACTCCTTTCCCCAACTTTCCCCTGAGGCCTACTAATAGTAATAACTTCCCACTGGTGCTAGTTCCTGAGTACCTCAACATCTTCCTGACTCCCTTAATTATACCCTCATCTCTGTAAATAGTCCATTTACTAAAACCTCTTCAGTTGAGTTATTTTGAGTGGGGGATTCTGTTTTCTACCAGAATCGTAGCTGACACAAAACTTTCTCTTTAAAAAGGAAGCTATACAAAACTCTCTAGCTCCTCCCACTCCCACTCTACGCTAACAATATTACTCTTTTCTTATTTCCAGAGGATGATGCGATCAGATGAAGTTATTTACTTGAAGAGGGGGAATTATACACAGTAAATTGTGAGTCCCCACTCATCTTTTTTTATTACTTTACCCTGTGTTCCAACTGGACTTCAATAGAGCAGCTCACATCAATAGGCAGCTATGCACCTCACACGAAAGTGATCCAGTTTGGAAAAGGTTAAGTTACTTGGTAACATAAATGACCGGACTACATGCTCCAAGTTCCAAAGACCACTCCCTCCCTCTCCACACCTCCTCCAACAAGAATTATTGAATTTGACTTTGAAACGTGACCAGCTTAAGTAAGCAGTTTCCAAGTTTTCCCTTTCATTTTGCTTCCAGGGTAAGAATGATCCGTGACTTTAATTTTAATACATTTTGGTTTCAGTTAGAAGTTGGCAGTTTTTCAGAAGGCCTGTGCCAAGTTTCATTTATTTACTGGGATTTACATTTCTCCATTTCTGCTTATAAACTCCCTCCCTAGTCCTCTTCTTCCCTGATCCCCCAGTCATTGTGGTTTGAGGCCGCTATATTATCCAGAAACAAAGGAATTTGAGAAGCTAATGTCTATTATAGAGATATCAAATTTGACTAGAATTATCTGCAAGGTCTGAAAGCTATAGATACTGAAGGCACAGAAGATTAGCAGAGCGTTGGGGAACTTGCAATTGTAGAGAATAAAACGTGGAGATTTTAGAGCATCAAAGAACTCAGAGGTGGAAGGAAGAATGGAGTAACTATTAAAAGCAAAATACCTTGGATCGGCCATTCCTGAAATGTGTGCCTTGGAACTTAACAGAATACCTATCTGGAGCAGTTCAGGTTGAGATGGGGGAGGGGAGTTACAGGAGCATTTGGGAGTTAGTGCAAAGTGTGACTCCTTGGGGAGAGCTGCAAAAGGCACTGAGGACCCCTATAGTAAATAGTTCTGTTTAGTAGCTGAATTTCCACGTTTTACCTCAAAATTTTTGGTCATGGAAACATTTAGAGTAACACCTATTACCATTCTCTCATGAAAATATAAAAGATCAAACTTTCAGAAAATGCTATGTTATACTAGAAACAGAAACTCTGGGAAATAAAGAAGGGAAAGCACAATTTTTATCTTCTCTGCCTCCTACTTTGGCAATATAGTTCTTGCTCTGGGATCTAAAGTCAGGTTGGTGCTCTTTGCCACTCTGATGAGCATCCTAGCTGAAAATGGTGTATGGGGTAAATGTGGGATGTTCTGCATGTGTTTGTTGAGTGAATTAATGATTGAGAGAAGTGAGATAATCCAACAAAGAAAGTACTTAGCACAATGTCTGACAACAAATGCTATAATTATTAGTCATCATCATCTTTGGGTTCAAGGAAATAAGAAAAGACTCAAAAAACTCTTATTGCTCCCCTTCAAGATAATTGAAATATTAAGATAGGCTCTGTCATTGGGCAACCCACATTTTCTGAAAAGAACCAAATGATCATGCCACAATAAAATGGCCTTTCACATACAAATGAAATCTTACATGGACATGTTTCAGAATCAAGGATGAAAATGTTTGCTCACAGGCATAAACAATGAATGACATGATTCTCCAAAGATAAATATATACATATTTCAGTTCTGAGATGCTAGAAGGAAGACCTAATGTTATCTGAGAGTTTTGCTTTTTCAGTTTAAATATCCTTATCAAAGTTGCAGTTATTATAGTAACAATATAAAATATAAAAGAGATAAGCTAATAAAGTTAACTCCTACTCCAACTTGGACTTTTAAAACAGAGGAGAGGCTCTAACTACTGTAATTGTTAAGATAATGTGGATCAACTTCCTTAGAAGAAATCCATCTTGTGTAAGAATTCAAGTGTGTCCCAATTTAATAACTTACTGGAGTATGTTTCTCACTAACAACTACTAACTAATCACATCAAATCTTTTGAAAAAGAACTGTTTTTCCTGCTCACAGTATTTCATGAAAGCATAAAGAATAAGGTTGTGCTTTCACTGAGAACTTTCTGTGATTTAAAGCACAGAAATAGGCTTGTATTTATATCTTTATTATCTCATTAATGAGAGATAAAATTGTCAGTTATTTGCAAGAGGGGAAAATGACATTAAAGTGTTATTGGGGCCTCTCTGGTGGCATAAGGGGTTAAGTTGCACCTCTATGAAACTATCCAGTCACTACAGCATAAGTTCAATCCCCAGCCAGGGAGCTGACCCATATGGCACAGCAGACCTCTCCTGTCTCATCAGCTGCTCCCCTCAGCAGCACTCTCTCTGGTGGATCCTCTCACTACTCCCCTACATCTCTGACCTACACCCCAGTTCTTATATGCATAAATTTAAAAATATTTTTTAAAAATTAAAGTGTTACTTATTTCAAATAAATTTATTTTCATTATATCAAGTCTTGGGAATTTATCTACCATGAAAAAGTTAGGCCTGGCTAATGTAACAGAAGTAGGGAACTTCACACACTCTCACACACCAGGAAGTACAAAGGAACATGAGGCTTCTGACTTGATTCAGTGGCTCAATGATGTCATCAAAGACTTGAACAGCAACCCTTTCTCTGGCCTACCATGCATAGCACTGGTGTTTTGTTTTTTTTTTTAAGATTTATTTATGCATACAAGACCTGGGGTACTGGCCAGAGGTGTGGGGTGTGAGAGGATTCACCAGAGACAAAGTGGGGAACAGAACAGGCAGATCGACGGAGCAGCGGGCGAGGCAGGAGAGGTCTGCTGTGCCCTGTGGGTCCCCTCCCTGACCAGGGATGGAACTCACTCTGCAGTGGCTGCAGGTGTTACATAGTGCAGTACTTAACCCCTTGCACCACCAGGGAGGGCCCAGCACTGGCTTTTTACTGAGACTGGATCTCTCTTCATGGTGGTTGATGTCTGCAACCAATAATAGTTTATTATTCATCTACAGTAGGAGAGAGTAAATCCTCCAACCAAGGAGTATGACTCTGTGCCTTTATTTTTTTCTACGATCTTTGCCCCACCATCCTTGCATCCCTGTGCCCCTTCTCACCTCTCTGTGCCCCTTGCATCCCTGTGCCCCTTCTCACCTCTCTGGTAACCTCAGAATGCTCAGGATATTTGATGATGAGTAGTTTTTGAGTGTTATACATTATCAAACTGTCTGCGACATGAATGTCCATTATTTGGTTTTTATTTTTTTGTTCTAACTTGTTTGGCTGCACAAAATTTTTATAAATTCTCTCCGTTTCGTGGAAAATGACTGCATTTCATCCTTTCCTGTGGCTATATAATATTGTCTGGAATGTATATACCATATCTTTCTGATCCATTCATTCATTGAAGGAGATTTAGGCCATGGTGCTGCCGTGAATACTGTAGAACTACGGGATTTTTTTTGTTGATGGTCTCATATTCTGGGATACATGACTAAGAGTAGGATTGATGTATCATGTAGTATTTCCATTTTCAAGTTTTTAAGGTTCATGAAGATTGCTTTCCAGGAGAGTTTCACAAGTTCACATTCCCACCAACAGTACAATCCATGTTCCTATGAATGTGTCTAGTTTTTCTTTTTTGATTGCTGAATAGTATTCCATTGCATATATGTACCACAGCTTCCTGATCCACTCATCTGTTTTTGGGCATTTAGGTTGTTTCCAGGTCTTACCTATTGTAAAGAGTGCTGCTATAAACATAAGGTGCAGGTATTCTTTTGAATCAGTGTATTTGTGTCTTTGGGGTATATTCCTAGGAGTGGGATTGCTGGATCCTATGGAAGTTCCATTCTTAGTAGATTGAGGAACCACCATACTGCTTTCCAGAATGTTTGGACCAGCTTGCATTCCCACCAGCAGTGTAAGAGAGTTCCTTTTTCTCCACATCCTCGCCAACATTTGATGTTGCTACTTTTTTTGATCTGTGCCATTCTCACTGGGGTGAGGTGGTATCTCATAGTGGTTTTGATTTGCATTTCTCTGATGACAAGAGAAGTTGAGCATTTTTTCATATGCCTGTTGGCCATTTGCATGTCCTCTTTAGAGAATTGCCGTTTTTAGCTCTTTTGCCCATTTTTTGACTGGATTGTTCACTTTGTTTTTGTTTAGTCTGGTTGGTTCTTTGTGGATCTGTGTGATAAATCCCTTATCATTAATGTTGTGAAGCACCATTTTTTAAAAATTTTTTAAAATTTGTTTATTTATGCATACAAAAGCTGGGGTACAGGTCAGAGGCACGGGAGGTGAGAGGATTCACCGGACAGAGCAGGGAGAAGAACAGGCAAATGGACTGAAATATACTGCTGAGGGGAGCAGTGGCCGAGGCAGGAGAGGTCTACTTCACCATGTGGGTCCCCTCCCTGGCCTGGGATCGGCGCAGATGCTTCACAGTATGGCACTCAACCCCTTGCACCACCAGGGATGCCCTCTAAGTATGAATTTAACAAAACATTAGTATTCAATAATCAATTATGTTTATAAATAGTATAATGCTGTAAAGACTGCTAAATATTTGACTGATGAATATTTGCAAAAAGAATCATTAATATGATACAAATTTAGCATAAGATAATTTCATTGTCACTACATAAGAGTATGACCAGATAATGAAGCACCATTTTTTAGAGGCTGGTTTTTCTCTTTTCATTCTATTATAGTTCTTTACCATACATTAGGTGCTGGTATTGAATCTGTGCCTTAGTATGAGTGAATCAGCTTATTCCACTTACCAGTCCCCAGAACAGAAAAATGCCACTGATTTTCCTATTCAGTGACTCTCAGAGTACAATCCTCAGATCAGCAGCATAAGCTCCTGGAAACCAATAAATCTGTTAGAAATGCAAATTCTGGGCTTTATTGGTGGTGCAAGGGGTTAAGTAAGCACCCGCACTATGAAGTGTCTGCAGCCACTGAAGCATCAGTTGGATCTCGCCCAGGGAGGTGACCCACATGACACAGCAGAACTCACCTGTATCACCCGCTGCTCCCCTCAGCAGTGTATTTCAATAGATCCAGCTGTTCTGCTCCCCACTCTGTCTCTGGTGGATCCTCTCACCTCTCCCCACACCTCTGACTTACACCCCAGTTCTTGTATGCATAAAATCTTTTTTTTAAAAAAAACAAATGCAAATTCTGAGTCCTCACCCTCTCTCTACTGAACCAAAAATGCTAGTAGTAGAGTCCAACAATAAAGAGTTTTAGCAAGTCTTTCATATATTCTAAAGTTGGAAGCTTGTATATGATGTAGGGAAATAAGTTCACATCTCTTCAGATGTATGTTACCACAAAATGTTCATCCTTAAAGTAGCCATAACCTCCCACCATCCACCACTGGGCACTCTTCTCCTTCCCCCACCCCCACTTCTCACCCTTCCCCCCTAATTGGGAGGCTGCTG
Source organism: Galemys pyrenaicus (assembly GCA_019455555.1). Lineage (NCBI taxonomy): Eukaryota > Metazoa > Chordata > Mammalia > Eulipotyphla > Talpidae > Galemys > Galemys pyrenaicus. The sequence continues at coordinate 3,891,867 of JAGFMF010011726.1, forward strand.
TTTTAGACAAAACAAAACCCACACCTGGAGCTGGAGGAAGAGTGAATACCAGACCAAATTGAGGATATGATAGTCAGGGAAAAAAAGGAAGTTATGCATTTTAAGACGCTAGTATCCACATCTTGGACTTTTCAAGAGCTGTATTGGTTTCAAATATTCTATTCATGAAATTTGTAAAACATGATCACTATTAAGATGACTATTTCAAAACTCCCTTGATATCCTATTTTAAAAAAAAAAAGGATTTATTTTTGCATAGAAGAACTGGGGTGCAGGCTGAGTGTGGGTAGTGAGAGGACTCACCAGAGAGAGTAGAGAGCAGAACAGACAGAACTACTGAGATACACAGCTGAGGGGAGCAGTGAGCGAGGTCTGCTGTGCAATGTGGGTCACCCCCCTGGGCAGGGATCGAACTCGTGCTGCAGTGGCTGCAGCTAGCTCCACAATGCTGAAACTTAACCTCCGTGCCACCAGGGAGGCCCTCTTGATAGTCTCTTACAAAAGACAATGAAAATCTATCAGAGCTCAAATCAGCTGAGTTCAATTCTAATTCTGTTACTGATTAACCCTATGTCCTTGACAAATTCACGAAAACTCTTTGAACCCCAACCTTTACTGCTACAGAGGTATTAGAACACCTTTCCTGGAAAAGAAAGCAATCAGAGTCAGCACTTACTCAGTTCCTACTGTGCAGCACTGTCAAGAGTTTACCTAGCATGCTCTCATTAAATACTTAGAACAGCCCCTGTGAAGTATGTAACGTGCCCACACACAATAGGCTGCTAGTGAAGAATGGGGTTCAGGTCTGTGTGACCCACCAGTCCATTTGCTCAGCCATTGCTCTATATGGGACTAGTCCCCTTGACCCCCATTAGCCTAACTCTTTATAATTCTGTAATTCATTTGGTTTTATATGGCTTAGCTCACCATACGTTTTAGGAAAGAGGAAGTTTAGTGTATAAAAATTAATACGAACTTTGAATCTTAACTTAGAAGCTTCTATTTTCAATCTGTATAATAAAATTTTATATGGCATCTGCAATGACTAAAGGAAATAATACATATGAAAGTGTTTAACACAGTGCCTTGCAGTGCCTGGACTATAACACATATATTTTTTTCTTTTTTAAAGATTTTCTTTATTTATGCATACAAGAGCTCAGGTACAGGCCAAAAGTAGGGGGTGAAGAGTAGGGTGAGGAGTGGGGGAGGGGTAAAGGATTCACCAGAAACAGAGCAGGGAGCAGAACAGACAGATTGACTGAAATACACTGCTGAGGGCAGCTGTGGGCAAGGCTGGAGAGGTTTGCTGCACCATGTTGGTCCCCTCCCCGCACTGCAGTGGCTGCAGAAACCTCACACTTATTTCCCACCAATATTTCCATTCACACATGACTTTATTGAGTTGCACCAGCAATGGGAAAAAAGATTTTCTGGCTAAATTTTTTCTAGGCATAAGAACCAGGTGAGGGCCCTTGTCTGGGTAAAGAACAGCCATAGACTTTCCATCAGTCCTGTATATCCATGATCTCCTAACAATCTTGTCCCAGAGTTTCTTAGGTGAGCTATGTGGGCCTGTGTTTGTGTTTGGAAGGTCATTTTTCTTAACTTGTGTCAATCTCAGAACGGTCTCCTTGGGGTAAGGAGTCTATGCGTCCCTTTATTGGCCCCTCGGCAATGGAGGGATAACAATACATGCAAATAGTTTAGGGAAATTATTTGACTCATGATAATAAAGGCCCTGGCTCCCCAGGGAAGAATGTTCCCTTTGAACCAGCTACATCAAGGAAGAATTTTAGCCTCTAAGTCAGAAGGGTGTGTGTTATGTTTCATGATTCATTCCCATGAATTTTAAAGGATTATTTAGGACAAATTGTTTTATGCCTTTATCATGACATTATATTTAATGGTGAAAAGAAATGAATTAGGAAATACAATCTTTTCAAGCATTTGAAAAATAAAAAGTTTCTATGTTTGTTTTAAATTTTGATTTTTCAGTTTGCCGTGCACTGTTTACTTTTGTCATCTGGAAGAACAGCGACTTTTAGAGTAAATTTACAATAAATGACTTCTGAAGTTATTTGAAGCTTACACTTTCTTGTAACATTCTTTAAGCAGAGTGGACATTTATGGCCTTGCATTTTCCAAGGCCACAACCAACACCCATTACAGTCATAATTTGAAGTATTTGACAAAAGATAATTCATCCAGAGAATAACTCTCTAAAATGGTTTGTATTATAACTGTGAGGCAGTAATAAATCATGAAGATGAATGTATGTCATTACCCCTCTGGTTGATACAGAAAATACGAAATGATAAAAGTTTGTTTTATGGCCTTTCTTTATTTAACACAATGCCAAGAAAGTCTATAGCATCTATCTAGTGCTTCCATCTATCTATCTTCTAGAGGAAGATATAAAATTGAAAAATACCCAATAATGTCATTTTGGTAGTCTTTCTTAATAATTCAACTCTGTAGTTGTTTTAATTTTCCCTATAATTTTTATATAGAATATCTATTTTACATATGTGTATTTATATAATATATAATTGTCCTAATACTACTATGTGGATATATGTTTTTTATTATTATCCACCAGAGTTGGGTTGCTAACCAAGGACATTTAGGCTCTATGGGGTAAAACACAGGCACTAATTTATTTTATAGCTCCTCAAGCAATTACAATGTACAGGCAGAGTTGAGAACTACTCATTCAATGGGTTCAATCAACACACATGAACTTTAAATACATGTATTTCACTGGAAGCACCTATTACTGGTAAGGTCAAGGTCATGCTCTTTTTGCTTGCTTCCTGCTGCTCTATCTCCACATTATCACTCTTTAACTTCCCCTAGAGATTCAGTAGTTCATTTACCATTGACACTGAGTTCCTCTGAGCTTCTGTGCATGTGGATGTGATGATAGAAAGAATAAAATGAGGTGGGGTTAAAAATAATTTAGGATACACCTCAAGTAAACATTAGTTTCAATCAATCTACTTCAGTCAACCAATTGTTAAAAACATAAATTCAATCAATGGAATATTAACATGGCTGTATATGTGATGGCCTTAAGAAATGTATTGCTGGGCCTCCCTGATGACTCAAGGGGATAAGTCTCAGCACTAGCAAGCTCCACTGCACACAAGCTCCATCCCCACTCACAGAGCTGACTGACAAGGTACAGCAGACCTCTCCTGTCATGCCTGATGCTCCCCTCAGCAGTGTATTTCAGTAGATCTGCCTATTTTGCTCCCCACTCTGTCTCTGGTGAATCCTCTCACCCACCACGCTTCTGACCCCAACTCTTGTATGCATAAGAAGAGAGAAGTTTTATAAAGAGTATTTCTCTTTTAATTATGCTCAGTGAAATAAGTCAGAAGGCAAGAGAAAATTATCAGATGGTTTAGGAGGAATGTAAAGGAACAAAAAAAAGGACTCAAGGAAAAGAACAATTACAATAAAAACAAACAAAAACACAACAAGAACAAAAGGACAAAGACAAACCAAAGGAATCTTGGTGGGGCGGAGGGAGGGACCAGGATGAAGGCAGAAAGAGCACAAGGGACTGAGGTGATGGAGCACGGGTGAAATGATGGTGGGAATTCCCTGGGGACTACAATTGAAGTCAAATATATTTAAATAAATTTAAATATAAAAAAGAATTTTAAAAACAAAATAAATAATGAAAAAAGCAGTCATTAATGAAAAATAAAGCAAATATTAATAAACTAGAAAGGTGAAAAAAATTTTTTAAAAGGAGTATTTCTCTTTTAGAGCACCTGTACTCCTATGTTTATTGCAGCACTATTTGTAGTTGGTAAGACCTGAAACAACCCAACTACCCAAAAGTAAATGACTGGATCAAGAAGATGTGGTACATATACACAATGGAATATTATTCAGCAATCAAAAATGAGACACTAGGGACATTTATAGAAACATGGATGGAACTAGACGGAATTATACTCAGTGAAACAAGTAAGAAGGCAAGAGAAAAATATCGGATGGCTTCACTATTAGGAGGAATATGAAAGAACAACAACAAAAAAAAAGAATAAGCTCAAGGAATTGGGTAATTATAACCAAAAGCAAACAAAAAACTCAACAAGACCAAAAGCCAAGATAAACCAAAGGGACTTTGGTGGGGGGGGGGGGAGCGGAGGGGAAGGAAGGGAGGGCAAAGACAGGGATGAGGGCAGAAAGAGCACAAGGGACTAAGGTGATGGTGCATGGGNTGGGGGGGGGGGGGGGGAGCGGAGGGGAAGGAAGGGAGGGCAAAGACAGGGATGAGGGCAGAAAGAGCACAAGGGACTAAGGTGATGGTGCATGGGTGAAATGGTGGTGGGTACTCCCTGGGGAATACAAATGATGTAAATATAATTAATTAAATAAAAAAAGAGTATTTCTCTTTTAAAATAACATACAAAAATATTTATCAATGAAATGATCCAATGGCTAGGATTTGCTAAAAATAATTCAGTGGTATAGGGAGTGAGTGGAGAAAAGATTAAAACAAAACAACAGGGGCCTCCCTGGTGGTGCAGGGGTTAAAGTCCCAGCACTATCACCAGCTACTGCAGCACAAGTTCAATCCCCGGCCAGGGAGGGGACCCACATGGCGCAGCAGACCTCTCCTGCCTCACCCACTGCTCCCCTCAGCAGTGTATTTCAGTAGATCTGTCTTTTCTGCTCCCTGCTCTGTCTCTTGTGAATCCTCTACCACCACCACCCTCCACACCTCTGGCCTACACCCCAATTTTTTATGCATAAATAAATAAAAATAAATCTTTTTTAAAAAGATTGTTAATAATTGGAGAAGCTAGGCAAAGGGCATATGGAAAGTCATTATACTCTCCTCTCTTCTTTTGAATATGCTTCAAATTCTCCATTTAACATTTTGGTTTTCTATACACATGTGTAGAAAGAGAGATCATAATGAAAATTTGAAGGTCTTTGGAGTCAGCTAGATCTCAGTTCATTAATGGTCCTTTTCACTAACCTTTAGCTAGCATATCTAGGTCAAGATTCTTAAATTTAAGGAACTCCTTCATTCTTTTTTCTTTATTTGTATATATTTGATCAATTGTAGTTCCCATGGATTTTCCACCACCATTTCACCAGTGCACCATCACCTCAGTCCCCTGTGCTCTTTCTGCCCTCCACCCATTCACTCCCCCTCCCCACAAAGTGTCCCCCAATTTGTCCTTGTCTTTTTGTTTTTGTTTTTTTTTATTGTTATTATTCTTTTCCTTGGCCATTTATTTGGTTCCCTCATATTCCTCCAGTATCTTTCTTTTGCCTTCTGACTTATTTCACTGAGCATCATCCCTTCTAGCTCCATCCTTGTTTCTATGAATGCATCTAGTTTATCTTTTTGATTGCTGAATAGTATTCCATCTTGTATATGTACCACATCTCCTTGATCCAATCATCTCTTTTTTTTTATTGTATTTAATTGCATTTGACATCGTTTGTTTTCCCCAGTAGGTTCCCACCACCATTTTACCTGTGCACCGTCACCTCAGTCCCTTGTGCTCTTTACATCTCATCACCGTCTTTGCCCTCCCCTCCCTCCACCCCATGGTCCCTTAGGTTTATCTTTAATCTTTTGAACTTGTTGAGTTGTTATTTGATTGTTTGGTTGTTTTTGGTTATGATTGCCCATTTCCTTTAGTTTTCTCTTGTTGTTGTTTTTTTGTTGTTGTTGTTTGT
>JAGFMF010011726.1:3898078-3914208 GCA_019455555.1 Galemys pyrenaicus
TTTTTTGATATATGCCATTCTTACTGGTGTAAGGTGGTACCTCATTGTGGTTTTTATTTGCATTTCCCTGATTATGAGAGATGTTGAACATCTTTTCATGTGCCTGTTGGCCATTTGCACATCCCTTTTGATCCAATCATCTCTTTTGGGGCATTTATGTTGTTTGCATATCTTACCTATTGTAAATAGTGCTGCAATAAACATAGGGGTGCAGATATTCTTTTGAATCAGTGTTTTTGTGTCTTTTGGGTATATTCCTAGGAGTGGAATCATATGGGAGTTCCATTTTTAGTAGTAGTGAGGAACCACCACACTGCTTTCCATAGTGGATGGACCAGTTTGTATTCCCACCAGCAGTGTAGTAGAGGATCTCCTTCTTTTTTAAAACAATAAAACTTACTTACACTTCATAAGGATACTGAGTATTAAAATTATAAACCTTGATACATGGTACCTAGTAACTGCAGTTATTGTATAAGATATTGAAGACAGGTATTTCAGAGAAACTTGTAAAAACACACTGAGGGTTCAGTGGAAATCTCAAAGTTAAATAAAGAAAAATAGCTTAGAAGAAGAGGTGGGGCCTCCCTGGTGGCTCAAGGGGTTGGGCACTGCACTGTGGGGCTTCCGCTGTCATTGCAGTGCAAGTTCAACCCAATCCTGATCCCCATCCCCATCCCCTGTCCCCGGCCAGGGAGGGGACCCACATTGCACAGCAGACCTCTCCTGCCTCATCCACTGCTCCCCTCAGCAGTGCATTTCAGTCAATCTGTCTGTTCTGCTCCCCACTCTATCTTGGTGAATCCTCTTTTTCCCTACAACCCCCTCCCATGCCTCTGGCCTATACCTTAGCTCTTGTATGTATAAATAAAAATAAAATCTTAAAAAAGGAAGATGTGTTACCCTTTCAGAGAACTGGAGGCTAGAATTCTCTTCACTGGCATTAAGATGAGGAAACAACTTTCAATTTATGATTTATCTCATTCTTAAGATAACCGTTGTATCAACAGTGGAACAATTTAGCTATAAATTGTGTATTATTTCAAGATCTCAAATTCTATTGCATTTGATTGTCTGAATGAGAATGAGCAGAGAGAGATACTTCCTTGATTAGGGAAAAGAATAGGATCTAGGATTTTTTTTTTTAATCAGTGTCTCCCTCTAAGTTAAATTTGTACTGCTTTTAGATCTATGTAAAGAATAAATCCTCTTTAGATATTTTGTTTGGAATTTGTCATTTGAAACAGGGGGTAGAGGAAGCTCTGACTGAGACAGGGAGCGTAGGACAGTCCAAGGCCAGATATCCTCCAAAAAGCTCGTAAAGGCCAAAGGCCACAAACCAGAATCAAGGGCTACAGCAACAGAGGCTATAGCCTATCAGAGGACAGTGCCCGATACAAGTCACTGTCTATGGGTTCTCACACGCGTGCACAATTGCAAGGGACCTCAGGCTACAGGAACAACCACTATGGAGTTTATTTACAAACGGGAAACAAGAATGCTTACGTATCCACAAGAGGCTGGCTGCTTCATCTGCACAGCATCAGTGTTGGCAGTCACAGGTCACCAGTTCTAGGCAGTACTGTCCAGTAGCAATGACCACTATGGGCCTACAGAGGCAGTGTTCAAGAACACCCAGTGTTACAACTCTTGTAAGTTGTTGGTTTATACCACCAATAAACAGCTCTTTGAGACACCAGGTCCAGGGCCTTTGGTGCTCCGTCCAATCACTGTCACAGACAGGACTGAGTCCCAGTCCCTACAAAGTCCTTCAGTCTCTTTCCCCTCCTCAGAGGGCAGCTGCTGGAGGCTTCCCTCCTTTCTTTGAAGACTGGAACTGTCTTTTTCCTCTGCAGGAGCTCTTCTCCTTCCTCTGCTGCTTCTTCAGACCCCTTCTTCCTCTGGGCTGCTGCTTCTCTGTCTGCTCCTCCAGGTCACTCCGAATCCCAATATCTGGACCCCAATTCCAATTCCTATGGTCCCTTCGACCCGGGCTTATATTCACTTTCAAGGTGCCCCCCACACACACACAGTCTGATTGGTCTTTTTTCCAATCCTGCACCATTTTGGCCTGTTCCAGAATTCAGTAAGTGTAATTTACAAGAGGGGTTCTGCTACCACTGACTTGTGGTGAGAGGTGGAGTCCTGGTATCAATCAACCCACAGTTCACACCCGACTGGTCCATTCCATGATCCAGGCAGCACACTGCTACATATAAGTTTTCTGAGGAAGGATTGACTCACTATCTTACAGGTGAGCCAGAGACCACTCCTCCTGCTGGCTGCAGCCTGGTAACAATTTCTTCTCTAGTAAATTAATTCAGTTAATGGTTTCACAAACCAGCTATTCAAGCCAGAACTCTGGTAGATACATTCAGTTCACTTTTCTCCCACAGCACTATCCTCACACACATTCAAATGATCCCAAAGTCCATCAGTTTCATCTCTCAGACATCTTTTGAAAGCTTCCTTAATCTGCATTTTCACTGACACCACTTTAGGCCATATCCTCAAAACCTGCAATTACATTTCTAACAATGTATAGCTCTGGGATTCCTAACTATGGGGAAAGTCCAAATCCTTTAGCATGGCAAACAAAGCGCTTGCTCACTCACTTTTCTGAGAAGTTCTCTTCGTATATGCATTTAAATACACCTTGTCCTCTCTTTGTTAACTATATTAGATGAATTGTCATTTTCTCCAAATGCAGTACACTCTTCTGCTGCTATTTTTGCATATGCTCTTCTCTCTACCATGCAAGATATTTGTCCTCTAATTGACAAACCTTATTCATACCTTAAGGTTCAGCTTGAATGTGCTCTTTTTTGGTCAAGTTTACATTAGTTGCTCAGTTACCATATTAAGTTAGACCTTCTCCTTTCTACATGCACATATCCCTATTTTAAAATCTTATAATAGTAGCATGTTTGGTGTTATGTGTGTGTATGTGTGCTAACTTATGAGCTCCTGGAGAACAAAAATCAGTTTATTTATAATCTCTTTAAGCCTCCCCTAGTACCTGGCACAAAGTAGGTGCATAGGACTATGTTACAGGAAAGAAAGAAAGCAAATATATGTAATATAATGAATAACTGTGCTTCCCCCTTTCAAAATTACTCTTTCCTAGACTGAAACTTACTCTTTCATTTTGGTATCTTAGGTCATTCCATCAGTATTGTCTTTCTCTTCAATTTTATTCTTTTTTTTCCCCCCAGTTCTCTGTTTATTATTTTTTATTTTTTAGATTTATTTAATTATATTTGACATTATTTGTAGTTCCCAGGGTATTCCCACCACCATTTCATGCCACAGACCAGCTCCAGCAACACAAACCAGGGTCCCCACAAGATGAGACAGCATCAGTGGATGAATGTATAGGGAAAGGGGAGAGGAGACGAGAAAACACTCTTTCTAGGGTGCCAACATCTTACACTGAGAGTCTCAGCAGGTCTTTATACTCTACACACAAGAAGCAGGAAAGCGGGGAAACATCATTTGTAACATTTTCTTAGGAAAAACAGGGGAACTTCAGGGCCAACAGCCCTGTGCAAAAACATGTTTTTGAAAACAGCAGAACATTTGTTACATTTTCTTAGGACTGGTGCAAAACAACATGTTTATGCCAGGTAGGTGCACAACAACATGTATCTATCCATATACTAAACACTGAGGCGGATGTAATAACCCAGCTCCATCACAATCAACTAGCCCTTTCCACTACAGGCCCCAAACAAAAAGGAAATATTAAAATTAAACCCCAAACTATAGCTATTCCTTACCATTCCATTCCCAAAAGGAGTCACCAACCCCAACCTATCCTGAACCCAGAACTTAGCCAGCAATGTTTAAAGACACCAACGGAGTCCCTCTATACCCAACCACGACTCAGCTGTTACAATATTGGTTTTCTTGAGTTTACATTACAGCACTCTGCCAATCAATAGTTCATCATCAAAATTGCTCAGCAACCAGTTATTTTTGTTTGTTTAGTAAAACAGCAAATCTTACAACTCCCCCCCCCCCACCGTCGGTAAATTTCCAATTAGCACTTAATGAGTCTTTACAAGATGGTGACAGTAATATCAGCCAAAACAGTGGAGATCCGGCAGAGGCCAGCTTTGGAGCTCCTGATTTTTCAGGGTTGTCCCTCGTGCTGGACTTTTGTCACTCAACATGAGTATCATGGCCCCCGGCAATTTCACCCATGCACCATCACCTCAGTCCCTTGTGCTCTTTCTGCCCTCATCCCAGTCTCTTCCCCACCCTCTCCCCAATGATCCCTTCTGTTTATCTTTGACCTTTTGTTCTTGTTGTGTTTTGGTTTGTCTGTTTTCTTGTTTATTTGGTTGGTTTTGGCTGTGATTGCTCATTTCTTAGAGTTCTCTCTTATTATTTTTTTTTGTATTGATTTTCCTTTAGATTCCTCCTAAAAGTGAAGCCATCAGATATTTTTCTCTTGCCTTCTGACTTGTTTCACTGATCTTCAATTTTATTCTTGACTTATCTTTCAAGAAACCCCATTATTACCTCAGCTGGGTGTGGCCTGAGCCTCTTGGTAGTTACTTACCTCCTCTCTTGGGTACTCATTAATCTCTCCTATGAAAAATAGATTATTAGATTATTGTACTTTACAGTTTATATGTAATATATATACAATATACAATATTCTTGTACTCTACAAATATAAACAATATACAGCATATATACAAAATATTAATTCCTTAATATTCCTGAGCCCTCATAGATCCAAATTTTTTAACATTTGGATGCTTTATATGGGCTTCAAGATTTTTTCTAAATCAATTTTCTAGCATGAAAATTGGGTTTCTCTCAGCACAACATGTTACATTAGCCAACATGTTTACTTTTACTCAAAGTCTTTCTTTTACTTGATTTTTTAAATTAAATTATTTTTACTGAGATAACATTGGTTGACAACGCTGTGTATGTTTTTTTATTAAAAGATTTTATTTATTTATTCATACAAGCACTAGAATACAGGCCAGAGGTGTGGGGGGCGAGAGGGTTCACCAGAGACAGAGTGGGGAGCAGAACACGCAGATTAACTGAAATACACTGCTGGGGGAGCAGCAGACGAGGCAGGAGAGGTCTGCTGCGCCATGTGGGTCCCCTCCCTGGCCGGCGGCAGGGATTGAACTAGTGCTGCAGTGGCTGCGGTTTGCTTCATAGTGTGTTGCTTAAACCCATTGCACCACCAGGGAGGGCCCAAAACTGTGTATGTTTTATGAGTACAGTTTCACACTGCTTCAAATGGATGTTACCAGACCAAGACACTAGTAAGCCTCCACCATATTCCACTGGGCCCCCCTCAGGTCTTTGCTACCTTCTCCACCTGCCCAAACCCTCTGGAAACCTCCATTCTTCAGATATCAAGTGTTTGTTTTCATACATTCCTTTGTTTTGTTACTTTGTATTCCACATGAATGACATAATCTGGTATTTCTCTTTCTCCTTATTTCACTTGGAAAAATCCTCCAGTTCCATTCTTGATGATTATTTTTTAAAGTCCATTTTATTGGTATGTAATTTATAGCGAATAAATTGGACTTTTTTTATATGTATGATATTTTGAATTCTGAAAAAGACATCCAGTTACTACCACCACAATTAATATATAAAACATTTCTACGACCCCAAAAAAGTTTCCACATTCCACTTTATGATCAATCCCTTACCTATGACTTTCCCTCTGTTTTAATATTTTCCAGAATGTCATGTCAATTGAAAGATATAGCATGGGGATTTAAAGTTTGTCATCTTTTAGTTAAAGTAATGCATTGGAAATTTGACTTTTTGATGTGGAGCAGTATTTCTTTATACAGAACTCCACTGTACACAATGTGTCACAGTATTGTACACAGCATGCATATACCATATTTTACTTATCCTTTCACAAGTTGATGAAATTTGTTGGTGTTGTTTTTTGATGGTTATGAATGAAGTTGCTAGAAATATTCATGTGCAAGTCTGTATGGATGTGTTTTAATTTATTTTGGATAAAAACCTAAAAGATGAGGTGGAGCATATATGTTTACTGTCTTAAGAAACGGTCACACTCTTCCGTGGCTGCACCACTTTATATTTCACCCAAAATGTTTGAAAGTTCCAGTAGCACCGCATTCTCACCAGTATTAAGTGGTCTGTGGTTTTAATTTTATTTCCCTAATGACTAATTGTCTTTTCAGTGTTTATGTGCCATCTGTATCTCTTGTTTTATGAAATGTCTGTTCAAATATTTTGTACATTTTTTAGATGGGATTGTCTGTTTTCTTATCATTGAGTTGTCAGGTCTTTACACATTAAGAAATCAGTCTTACTAAATAGTGTTTTTTTCCAGAGTGTGTCTTCTCTTCCATTTTCTTAATTGTAGTTTTTGAAAAGTAAGTGCTTTAAAAAATCTTAATGAAATCCAATTTATCCACTTCTGTTTTCTTTTTCCCCCTTTATTTATATATATTTGACATCAATTGTGGTCCCCATTTCCCCCCACCATTTCACCCGTGCACCCTCACCTCAGTCCCTTGTGCTCCTTCTGCCCTCATCCCATCCACTTCTATTTTTGGTTTGCACATGTGGAATATTATTTAATAAATTTTTACCTAACTCAAGTTCACAGAGGTATTTGTCTCTATTCTTCTAGAAGTGTTATAGTGTAAGGTGTACACTATGATTCATTTTTAATTAATTTTGGTCAGAGTGAAGTGTGGGTCACAGTTCATATTTTTGCACACACATCCAATTTCTTTTTTTAAAGAGTTTATTTATTTATGCACACAATAACTGGGGTGCAGGCCAGAGGTGAGAGGATTCACTAGAGACAGAGTGGGGAGCAGAACAGACGGATCTACCGAAATACACTGCTGAGGGAAGCAGCAAACAAGATGTCTGCTTGCCCTGTGTGTCTGTGGGTCTCCATCTTGGCCAGGGATCAAACTCCTGCTGCAGTGGCTGTGGAAGCCTCACAGATATCCAATTTAAAGTTCTATTCTTTTTCTACTGAATTGCCTCAGTATGTTTGTCAAAAAATTGACTATAAATGAGTTGTCCTTTCTGGGTTTTATTTTAGGAGTTGACCAACTTTCCCTGCAAAGGAACACGTAAGAAAGATTTTAGCTTCTGCAGATCTTATCATCTCTATCATAACTATTCAACTCTGTTGCAACTACTTGACTCTATCATTACAGCAGATAACAGTCATGGACAAAATATAAACAAATGAACCTGATTATATTTCCATTAAACTTCATTTACCAAAACAGACAGCAGATGAGATTAGACTGGAGGCCAGTTTGACAAGTTCTGCTCTAATCTAATTCCATTGTTCTATTTCTTCTTCTTTTTTTTTTTTTTGCCAGTACAGTACCACACTGTTTTGATTACTGTGGCTTGAAGTTTTGAAGTTAGGCAGTAGTGTGAGGCTTCCAACTTTTCCTCTATTTCGGAATTTTTTTTTTTTTCAGATTAGTTATATATTTATTTTCTTTTTTTTTTTATTAATTATATTTGACATCATTTGTAGTCCCCAGGGAGTACCCACCACCATTTCACCAGTGCACCATCACCTCAGTCCTTTGTGCACCCTCTGCCCTCATCACCATCTTTTCCCTCCCCTCCTTCCCCTCCCCTCCATGGTCTCTTTGGTTTATCTTGGCTTTTGGTCTTGTTGAGTTTTTTTGTTTGCTTTGGTTATAATTACCCAATTCCTTGAGCTTATTCTTTGTTGTTGTTGTTGTTGTTGTTGTTGTTGCTCTTTCATATTCCTCCTAAGAGTGAAACCATCCGATATTTTTCTCTTGCCTCTGACTTGTTTCACTGAGTATAATTCCTTCTAGCTCCATCCATGTTTCTATAAATGTCCCTAGTTTCTCATTTTTGATTGCTGAGTAATATTCCATTGTGTATATGTACCACTGGGGGTAAAAGGATTCACCAGAGACAAAGTGGGGCAGGCAGATAGACTGAAATACACTGCTGAGGGAAACAGCAAGCAAGACAAAGAAAGAGAGGTCTGCTGAACCATGTGGGTCACCTCCCTGGCTGGGGATTGAACTCATGCTGCAGTGGCTGTAAATGCTTCATAGTGCAGTGCTTAACCCCTTGCATCATCAGGGAGGTCCTCAGAATTATTTTGATAACTACTTTATTTTAGATTTTCTGTTATTTTCCTTCCTTTGTCTAAATCAGGATAAGCTTGCTAATTTCCATAAAAGAATTTTTAGCTTGGAGTTGTGCTAAGATTATTAGAATTGTGCTGTGCATAGTCAATTTGAGAATAATTGTTCTCTTAATGATATTGGGTCTTATAAACACAGATAACTCATCCTTTCATTTTGATTTTGTTATCTATGTTTTATAGCTTTTGGCATACAAAATTCATATGTTTGTTAGATTTATATATAAGTATGTAATGCTTTAGGGCTGTTGTAAAGTGATATTTTCATTTCAATTTTTATTAACAGTTGTTCATTGCTAATATATAGAAATATAATTGATTTTTTTAAGATTTATTTATTTCTGCATATAAGAGCTGGGGTACAGGTCAGGGTCACGGGATGTGAGAGGATTCACCAGACAGAGTGGGGAACAGAACAGGCAGATCGACTGAAACACACTGCTGAGGGGAGCAGTGGGCAGGAGAGGTCTTCTGTGCCATGTGGGTCCCCTCCCTGACCAGCAGCTGGGATCGAACTCATGCGGTTTGCTTTGTAGTGCATTGCTTAACCCACTGCGCCACCAGGGAGGACCCATAACTGATTTGTTGTTGTTGTTGAGCATCTATCTTTCATTTTCACTAGATTTGCTTATTTAGGTATTTTGTACATTCTTTGAGATGTCTTCTGTAAACAATCCTGTCCTCTGTACATAGTTTTATTTCTTCTTTTTCAATTTTTTTTTATTTTATATTTTCTTTTGCACTGGCTATGACTGCTAGTAGGTAAGGTGTTGAATAGCAGTGATGAGGGCAGTGTCATTGTATGTTAATGCACTTCATTTTCCTGTATTGTTTTAGGGCTAGTCCAAAAAAAAAAAGTCAAATCCAACTGAGTCTAGGCCTACATAGCTAACTAATTTTGTTTCCAGAATAACAGGAAACAAAATTCTTTCTTACAATAATATAATTTCCTTATGGACAAGACATATAGCTTCTGTATCTTTGTAGTCATAATGCTAGCACAAGGCTTGGAAAATCTTAGATATTTGCAATAGTTTATTTAATGAATGAAAGAACTTTTTTTAAGATTTATTTATTTATGCATACAAGCTGCAGAAGGGAAAGGGTGAGAAGATTCACTAGAGACAAAGTGGGGAACAGAACAGGCAGATTGACTGAAGTACACTGCTGAGGGAGCAGCAGGCTAGGTAGGAGAGGTCTGCTGTGCCATGTGGGTCCCCTCCCTGACCGGGGATTGAACTTGCACTCCATGCTATGGGTGCTTCACAGTGTTGTGACTTAACCCTTTGTGCCCCTAGGGAGGCCTCTGAATGAACATTTTAAAAATTAAAATAAAGCTTTTGATTTCAGTTCACTTTTCTTTGTGCAAAACTCTTCTTTTGTAAGAATGAAATGTTCTCTGTTCCAGCACATATATAATAAATGCTAAAATATAAATCTTTTACTGATATTAGAAATATTCAGTTTATCATTGGCTTTTATGGTGGAAAAGCCACGTTATTAAATATAAGTATGGTTGTTGCTGGGGTTTTTTCTTACATGGAAGCTTTTTAAACTTTGGATCATGTTGAAAGTTTAAAATTGTCAAGTTGCCAGCTACATTTTTTATTAGAAGTTACAATATTTTTGGTTGTATGTATTTCTTTGACAAATATTTTTGGTTACACCTAATAATTGCCTTTAATTTTCAAAATAGCCACAATTTAATAACCATGCAGGTGTGTGTTTTTGTCAGCAAGTGAATAAATCTATGATGCTTCTTTATATGCATGTATCATTCACCAAGACAAAAAATACATTTCTGAATTCCAAGCCTTCAGGTTAACTAATCAGTTATCTCGCCTGCACTTCAATGACATCTACTGGTATAACCAAGACAGAGCATTCAGTAATCTCAAAAGGGACAGAGAAGTTTGGTCTTCCTTTATAATTACAAGCTGATAACATGAGTTACACAAACCCAAAATTCCCACCTCTAACCTGTACCCTAGCTCTTGTATATATAAATATATAAAATATTTTTTTAAAAACCCAGCTTTTTTAAGCACAGAAATCATGTGTTTTTGAGTATTGTATCTCTATTGCCTAAGAATGTGCTGATGAAATGAAAGATTATCCCCAAGCCAAAAATGTTTTGCATGATCATGAATGTAATTGTCCATAGTTTTAACTCTTAAAGGACATGGAATCTATACAATAGTGTAAAAGTGATTTCAATTTTAAAAATAATAATGAAATTCTCTAAACCTGGTGTTCCTTCATCTTTGTGGTTGATAAATCTCTTTTAAATTCTAGCAGTAAAATTAAGCCCCATGTTCCAGAAAAATCACACACGATTTGACATATGACTTCATGAATGTTCTAAAATCCATGTTCAACTCAAGACTAAAAATTCTAGATTATGAGATAAAGGTATGTTTTAAGACACTTTAAGTGCATATGGACAAATTAAAACAATAATGAGATACTACTACATTACTACAGAATTGCTAAAATCCAAAACATTGACATCAAATGCTGATGATATGTGGAACAACAGGAACTTCCATTCATTATAGGTAGGAATGAAAATGGTATAGCCACTTTGAAACGTAATTTTATTGTCTCTTATAAAACTAAAAATATTTTACATTTAACTGAGCAATTATGCTTTTGATATTTGCTCATAGGAGTTGAAAAGTGTATCCACACAAATGTTTCCAACAGTTTTATTCATAGCTGCCAAAATCTGAAAGTAACCACAAAATCCTTTAGTAAGTGAGGAGCATCCCTGGTGGTGCAAGGGGTTAAGCAATGCACTATGAAGTATCCGCAGCCACTGCAGCACGAGTACGATCCCGGGCCAGGGAGGGGACCCACATGGCACAGCAGACCTCTCCTGCCTCACCCGCTGCTCCCCTCAGCAGTATATTTCAGTCAATCTGCCTGTTCTGCCCCTCACTCTGTCTCTGGTGAATCCTCTCACCCCACACATCTCTGGCCTGTACCCCAGTTCTGGTATGCATAAATAAATGTCTTCTTTTAAAAATCCTTTAGTAAGTGGATGGATAAACTATTTTATAAACATACAATGAGATATTATTCAGCAATAATAATAAACCATCAAGTCACAAAAAGACATGGATAAAACATGTATTGCATATTATTTTGTGTAAAAGCCAATCTGAAAGACTTCATATTGTATAATTCCAGCTACATAACATTCTGGAAAAGCAAAACCATAGGAAGAGAAAAAGTTTAGTGAGTGCAAGGAACTTAGTAAGGGGCAGAGATGACTAGGTATAACACAGGGAGCTTTAAGACAGTGAAACTATTCCGTGTGTTACTGTCATGGTGGATGCATGTCACGGTATATTTGTTTAAATCTGCAGAAGATACAAAATAAAAAACAAATCAACTTAATTTCTGAATTTTAGTAAATAATAATGGATCCATATTGATTCATCAATTGTAAGGAAGGTACCACATTAATGCAAGATGTTAGTAACAGGAGAAAGAAACTAGAAAAAGGGAGAAGGGAAAGAGAGAAGATCGCAAGTATGTACTTTCTGCTGAACTTTTCTGTAAACCTAATAATGCACTATTCTTTTTTAAAAGGTCAGAGAAGTCTATTCATTAGTCTACTCATTTTTAGAAGGTAAAGAAGTAAATGTCTATCATATTGAGATATATTTATAAGGTCTATTTGTGACAGAATTTTTTAAAAGTCATGTGCTCTCATAAGAAATGAATTGGGACCTCCCTGGTGGCACAAGGGGTTAAGCACAGCACTATGAAGCTATCCTCAGCCACTGCAGGATGAATTCAATCCAGCCAGGGAGGTGACCCACATGGTGCAGCAGACCTCTCCTGCCTTGCCCACTGCAACCCTCAGCAGTGTGTTTCAGTCCATCTGCCTGTTCTGCTCCCCACTCTGTCTCTGGTGAATCCTCTCACCTCCCACACCCCTGGCCTACACCCTAGCTCTTGTATGCATAAATAAATATGTTTTTAAAAAAGAAATGGAGTGCACAGGTTTACATTCCAATGTTTTTTTGGGCTATAATTCTACATGACACATCATCTATATTGGAAGTTTATTTTAAAAGTGCTCATTTAATCAGGTCTCCCTAACAGAAGGATATTTTGCCTCTGTAAGCCCTAAGGAGAAATAGACTTTTTACTTAAGCCTTGGGTTGATGAAATTAAACACTTCATTTCAGAATGCTTTCATTCTGATGTCCCTTAGGACTGAGAACTGCTTTTCTCAGAAAGGACGATAAATCAACTGTGAATTGCTGGGATGATAGAAGAAGGATGATTCTATTACAGCTTCCCCCAAGAGCTCTCAGGCACATCTAGCAAGCTGCTGCCAAGCAATGTTGAGGAGTGTGATAAGGAGTTCTACTTCCTGGATCGTTATGAAAAATCAAAAATTGCTTTTGATCTGTCAGTTGAACTGTAAAAAAAAGAGTTCTTAGCTTTAAAATTGATTTCCATTTTATCCCAGAAAGCAAAATAGTGGCCCAGAAAATGATTGCTTTTGTAAGTCCTCATCAGAACCAGAACCCCAAAGAGGAAATATTTTTTTTAGGACATCTCTATAAATTCAAAGGAAGTGGACATTAGGGCAATTTGAGAGCAGCAATTTGTCTTTTGACCTGACTTAGTTAGAGGTTGGGTCTAGTATAATAAAAAATGTCACAAAATAGCACCTATTTGCTTCCCTAGGCAGCCTTAACCTTAGCTAGCAACAACAACAACAACAAAATACATGTAAGATAAGGTCATAGCCATGACTGTTCCTATTTTTTGGGCTAAAAGATAGTCACTTTGGTCTCATGCTATTAAATACAATTGGTTGGTGTCTAAAGGAAATAACCCTGTCCCAAATAAAACCAAAGGAAGTGAATCTCTGCGCCCACACTGGTGTCCTACCTTGCACTTAGCTTGCCCAGGGCATAAGTCACAGCAAACACTAGAGCCCAGTCCACCAGAAATCCCGGACCTTCTGATGGAGAGCAGAATGAGACATGAGTATCCTCCGCAAAAAATTTCTACCAGCCTAAAACCTTGTTAGAAATGAATTTCTTGACCTTCTTTTATAAGTTGCAGTTCTTTCTGGTCACTCACTATAAACTTCAGTTATAGAGACCACTAATACTTTACACTAAATTCACTTGTCAGATTTTCTTCTTCTGTAGCATCTGGTCAAGAATGGGCACTAGGGGCCTTCGTGGTGGCACAGCGGGTTGAGCGCCGCACTGTGAAGCAGCCACCGCAGAGCAGAGCCAGTTCGATCCTCTGCCAGGGAGGGGACCCACATGGCACAGCAGACCTCTCCTGTCTCCCCGCTGCTCCTCTCAGCAGTATATTTCAGTCCATCTGCCCGTTCTCCCCACTCTGTCTCCCCACTCACCTCCGGTGACTCTGGACTGACCCCAGTTCTTGTATGCATAAATAAATAAATCTTTTTTAAAAAAAGAAGAATGGGCACTAAAGAAATGATACAGTCTAATATACCTATTAAAGAAACTACACTTGGGGGTTGCCCAAATGCACAGTGGCTGCAGTATCTCTGCCTTGAGGTATTTATTACAAGCCACAACAGCAAATAGCCATATGTCTTTGCCTCCTCTTCTAGATACCTAGATTTCTTTGCTGAGAAATACAGAGCTAAATTACCTAGTGGATAATTGTGTTCACCTTTCCTAGTGTTTCTCCCTTCTTTTCAGTAATAATGCTCCTTCGGTCAGGCATTTATTTTAAATACCTTGCTGAGGTCTAGTTACCTTTAAGGTGGAGGAGACTGAGTTGCTATACTCAAAGCAAATCCACTTGATTTTAATAACTTGTTTGGTACCAGTCAGACCTATCAAAATAGGAAGAAACAATCATCAGAAGAGGAACAGTGTTGCAGACATAATGTTAAAACAACCCGTTTTTTAAAAAAAAACCTATTTATTAACACAAGCTATAATTAGGCATATAGAGTCTAATATTTTGGTTCACAGCTCTTGGGTAACAGAGTCAGGATTCAAACTCAAGCCCCATCTGACTCAAAATCCATGTTATGTCCACATTCTGTCAATGACTTGTTTTAAGGGCTCTATACCCATTAACTCGTTCTATCTTCACTGTGAACCGTGAACATAGTTACTGTTATTACCTGAGGACACTGAGGCAGGGAGAGTTGAAATAGTTTACCCACAGTCATGCTGTTATTAAATGGTAACTCTTGACTTTAGGAAAACTTGGATTACCTTTGACAATATGGTGCTTCTCCAAAACTATAACTCAAGACTTGTCTTCTATGGAATGAATTTTAATTCCTTCCCATGGTGGTCAGTTTAAACTATTGAAAAACATTTCTCTCTGGTTCCATCTCTCCACCCTAGCTTTTCATCTGGAACAAATGAGGTCATGTGCTTAGTAAGAGCAGCACACCACAGTCCATCAGCAGATTTGTTCTGAGTCATGCAACACATTCAAAGCCCTGTTCCAGGCTATGTAAAACTGGGCAGGTCCTACAACTTCTCTAACCTTAGTTCTCTTGTCTGTAAGGTGGTGATATTTAGCCCTATCTCATGCAATTGTATAAATATTCTCAGCCCAGTTCCTGGCACATTCAATAAAAAGTAGCCAGTATTTTTATTACTTTTACTATTATCGTCACTGTCATAATTGTCACCATTATCATCATCACTAATGTGATTATATTACCATTTTACTATTATATCAGAACCACTGCTGATAAGAGTGCTTACCATTTTTGGTTAGATATTTGTGTGCTGTTTCCAAAGAGAGGTACTTGTCATTCCAGTCCTGCAAAAGATGACTCATTGTTCTGTCTTCCAAAACATTTGAAACAAAGCACTAAGAATTTGGAACAATAATATGCTTTATGTGAAAACACCAAGTACCAAAGAATAACAGT
Organism: Galemys pyrenaicus; assembly: GCA_019455555.1. Lineage (NCBI taxonomy): Eukaryota > Metazoa > Chordata > Mammalia > Eulipotyphla > Talpidae > Galemys > Galemys pyrenaicus. The sequence continues at coordinate 3,913,189 of JAGFMF010011726.1, forward strand.
TACTTCTCACAAGTGCAAAGTCAGAAATCTGAACCCAACTTTTTGCATGAAGCCAGGGGCCAGAGACGACAGGTATTAGTTATGAAAGAGCATCTTCTCTGACAGATAAGCTTCGTGACTCAGCGTGATGGTCCACTGTTATCAGCCCCCGGTACAGGATCCAGTAGCAGACACTGCAGAGCCCACTGCTCTTCTTTCCCTTGTCTTAACTATTAGAATGTTGTTGTGCTCACATATCAGGCAGTAATATACCTCTGGGAGTGAATCATAATCGGCCTAAGCCAATCATGGTATTCTCATTTCCCTTTCTTTACTTTTACTTACACTGGTTTGAGAGTGAAAATGTGACATAATGAGGGTCAATTAATTATAAGGGGAAACCTGGATTATTGAAGAGGTATTCTTCCCCAGTAAAATAGTCTATGAGAAGAAAATACTTTCCTTTTGTTGGGGTTGTCAGATGAGAGCAAATGTTAATTTTAGAAGGGTGGCAATTAATTGTGTGGCCCTGAAGAGGAAAATAAGAGAATTGCAATCTGGCTGACCAAGAGCTCAAACATCATTAAATGTTCTGGAACTTCCTACCTCTAGATTTCTTTTTTATGTAAGATAATAGACTCCACTCTATAGTCACAATTAGTCAGATATTCTGCTACTTGCAGCCAAAAGCTTCATAATTAATTCAAACCATACTCTATCAGACTCTAAATTAAAATGAATCTTATGTAAAGTTTTAAGAGTTCCTAAAGCTCTCTCTATGAAAGCGTTCTGTTTAAAAAGACTCATAATAGCATTGTGTTGTCATAGATTCCAAACTTCCTAGATAACATTAAGGTGAAAAAAGATTGAAAAGAGGGCCTCCCTGGTGGCGCAGTGGGTTAAGCAACGCACTAGGAAGCAAACCGCAGCCACTGCAGCACAAGTTCGATCCCTGCTGCCGCCCAGGGAGGGGACCCACATGGCGCGGCAGACCTCTCCTGCCTCGCCCGCTGCTCCCCTCAGCAGTGTGTTCTGTTGATC
>JAGFMF010011726.1:3914258-3925547 GCA_019455555.1 Galemys pyrenaicus
CACACCTCTGGCCTGTACCCCAGTGCTTGTATGCATAAATAAATAAATCTTTAAAAAAAAAAAAAGATTGAAAAGATAGTTGTAGTGCGAGACAGGTATTAACTTGAATCTCAGCTCTGTCACTTACTAGCAGTGTTAATTTAAGGAAAGTGTTTAACATCTATAAGCCTCGCTTTTTTTTTTTTTATTTGTCAAATGGGAAAAACAATACCTGGTATCCTTGTGGTAAAGACCAAATATAAGTACATAAAAATGATCTTACTTTAATTATGTAGGCCCTGAACACAGAAGGATCTTAATTCAATGACTATATAATGTCTAATGACTCTATAACTGTCTAAACTAGGACTGATACAGACCATTAACACATCTGTCTTCCTAAGCTTAATAAATGCACTCTCTGGTTGAGCGCCACACTATGAAGCATCCAAGGCACAGCAGCTCAAGTTCGATCCCCCACCAAGGAAGGGACCCACATGGAGCAGCAGACCTCTCCTACCTCACCCACTGCTTCCCTCAGCAGTGTATCTCAGTCTATCCACCTGTTCTGTTCCCCACTCTGTCTCTAGTGAACCCTCTCACCCCCCCACACCTCTGGCCTGTACCCCAGTTCTTGTATGCATAAATAAATAAAATCTTTTTTTAAAAAAAATCTCCTCACTCCTGCCTTCACCCTCTCTCCAATTGAGAGGTATTCTCTCCAATTGAGAGGTATTCTTATTCAGAGTCTTCATTTTACCACTAAAGAATGCCAACTATGTTGGGAGACATCCCCAACCTCAAATCTCCTGCTACTTCCATGATCAGACCTTCCTTAACTCCAGTCTCCCACATCTTTTTGAGCTGCTTCAGTTCCACACCTCATTACCTCAAAGGTCAAACTTCAGATGTTCTGCAGGGCCCATAATAATAGTTTCTATTCAAGACAAAGTCACTCACCCCTAAACAACTAACATTTTAAAATAAAGTAGCATCTGCTGAGTACTTGAGGGGAGACAGGAAGGATTTAAACTTAGATACCATAGACACTGTCATTCATTTAAGACCCTTTGGGTCTGGCTACTACCATGAAATTTCATTGGTTTTGTCTAATTCTGACTTCTATTCATCTTGCTTGCCCCCCTTCTCTACTTTCTTTCCTTTCCCTTCCCTTTTCCTAGTATAATTCATTTTACCTCCAACCCAAAATTACCCCTAACACCCAAACCCTCAGTGGGACTTACCTCTCTCCAAAATGAGGCAGATAAGCTTTCTAGAATGTTCCTCATGATCCCACCTCACAGTGGTCACTCTCTTGTGTTATCCCCTCCCACTGAGTATAGACAAGACCCATAGTTTGCTTCTAATCAATAGTATGTGGTCAAGGTAATGGGCTGTCACTCCTGTGATATTGTCATATTATATAAGTCACACTCTATTAGAAGACACACATTACATAAGCACACTCCCTCTAGACACTTCCTTTGTTGGCTGGATGAAGTAAGCAGCCATATTGGGAGGCCCACAAGGCAACAATCTGTATAACTGTGTGGTCTCTAGTAGTTGAGGATAGCCTCTAGTTGGAACAAGCAACTGGGACTCTATTTCCAAATGCTACAAGAAAATGTATTCTGCCATCTATCTAGTGAACTTAGGAGCAGTTCTTTCCAGTCAAGATTCCAAATGAGCCTCTTGATTGCAGTTGGGTGAGACTTTTAGCAAAGAACCCAACTAAGTGTGCCTACACTTCTGATCCACAAAAATTATGAGGCAATAAACACATTGCTTTAAGTTGTTAAGTTCATACTGATTTGCTACACAGCAATAGACAATACATCAACTATATATAGCAAGGTGTTTTTCCAAGTGCAAGTAGTTCTCTCCCTAAGAGGAATTTAGCTTAGGGGTTGTGATAATATTAAAATAGTAACAAATTGTTACCATGTGATATGCAAATTGGAAGGATTTATATGCAAATGTTGCATGCAAATTGAAATTGTACTCATAAGATTTAGTGACTATATTAAAAGGAGGAAATTAAGGAGAATTTAATAAAAGGTGTGTTTACAATAAAATTGTGACCAGGGTTTAGGAAAAGCCACAGAACTGGTGGTGATGGAAAAATGTTACCATCCCAGGTCTAAAAGGAGAGAAGAAAAAGAGCAATTACTAAAACCAGTGGTGCTAAATGGAAAGGACTACCAGATAGGAAAACCCAGCCAGCCTGTAGTCATTTGGGAGGGAGGGGACTGGAGGAGTAAATATGTGACCACCCTGTTTTCTCCCTCTCTTTCCAGCCAGTGACCGGTTTTTGCTGAATTCAACTAAAACCAGAAGGAAAGGAGGCCCGCTGAAGCAGTTCATCCAGGCAAGCCCCTACAACACACACCAGGTTAGAGGAGGGGAGGGGACATTTATTTTTTTTTTAAAGATTTTATTTATTTATGCATACAAGAGATGGGGTACAGGCCAGAGTCCAGGGATGTGAGAGGACTCACCAGAGACAGCCGGGAACAGAACAGGCAGATTGACTTAAACACACCGCCAAGGGCAGCAGCGGGCGAGGCAGGAGAGGTCTGCTGTGCCATGTGGGTCCACTCCCTGGGCGGCAGCAGGGATCGAACTCGTGCTGCAGTGGCTGTGGTCTGCTTCACAGTGTGTTGCTTAACCCACTGCACCACCAGGGAGGCCCGGGAGGGGACATTTAAAGAAATCCACCAACAGTGGCTTCCCAAGGTCTTAAAGGAAGTTGGTCACAGAAACAGGACTAGGACCTATGCCTCTGGCCTCCAGTCCCATTTTCTCTAACCAAGAGAAGGTCAAAGACAATAGACATGGTGGTGTGTAAAGGGGAAGAAAACTACTAATTGCAGAAGTTTCTCCTTCCTACTAGTGTTTTGTATACGGTGCATATGCAAATCAGTTTTAGCAATTGGAGAAAATAAATGAAGGATGAAAGAAGGTTGACCAACTCATCATTCACAGGGATTCAGTCAGACCTACTCACTGGTCCTGTTATCCTCCATAGGCATGAGTTTCCCAAACATCATCCCATCCACCCACCAGACCAAGCAGTTTTGGGTGCAACCAGGCCACTCACCTAAAATCCCAGGCTACTTCAGTTCGCTCTCCTCCTCACAGTACTGCACAGCTGACCTAGCATCTACCAAGCCCGGTTTGCCCTCTGGTATAGTACGGCCCTAGAACAATACTCAGTCACCAAAACTCCAGGACGTGTCAGTTCTCCAAATAGTTCCATTGATGTCTGTTTCATCTGTCTTCAAATGAAGGTTTAGTCTCTCCCTTTTGCATTTTCCATTCTTGGAGAGAAGAAGAAGAAATGCATAGTATCGTGAACCTCTTTCCAAATCTCTTCACACTTAATTGCTTCCCAGCCTCTGAAACAGTCTGGTAATGGGTCGTGGGATAGTGACAGCAGAACAGGGCCACCCTGAGATGGTCTAACCTTTTCTTTAGGGTACTTGGTATCTACAGTACTGATTTTTACCTTTAAGCCTTCTGCTGAAACTTCAGATTAACATGAAAAGTTCATTTAATGTTTAGTTCCCAATGTATATTGTAATAGTAAATAAACTCTAATGATTTTAAAATAAACTCTAGCAAATAAAGTCTAAATAAATCCTTCTGGGCCTCCCTGGTGGCGCAGTGGGTTAAGCAACACACTATGAAGCAAAACGCAGCCACTGCTGCATGAGTTCGATCCCTGCTGCCGGCCAGAGAGGGGACCCACATGATGCAGCAGACCTCTCCTGCCTGGCCCGCTGCTCCCCTCAGCAGTGTACTTCAGTCCATCTACCTGTTCTTCTCCCTGCTCTGTCTGGTGAATCTTCTCACTTCCCACCACTCTGGCCTGTACCCTAGCTCTTGTGTGCATAAATAAATAAATCTTTTTAAAAAATTAAAATAAATCCTTCTTCTCAAAGATTCCTAGATACCTCTTCCAAGGTCGTGGCCACTCCCCATCTCACTGAGAAAGAGCACTGCTTTCTACATAAAAAACATTAAATCCTCTTGCGTCCCCAGACATCTTCAAGTGCACCCAAATTTGGTGCCTAAGATCAGGGGCCAGTAGGGACCTCAGTCCAGGTAGAACAAAATTTCTAACTTCAATGGAGACTGAATAGACAAGGTTTGCATTAAAAAACTGAAAATGCTGACAACTTAGGCCATGCTACAGTTAGAGATCTCCCAAGATTATATACAAGAAAAGCTCTGTCCGAAGATCAGCAGGACCTGAGCTTTGAGACATCGTTGCAGTCTCCTGTTTGCACCCCTTATGACCAGAGGCAGCTCGCTGATGTTGAGATGTGCATATAAAGCCAGGGCATAAAGAGCACTCTGCCCTGGAGAGATGACACACAACTTTAGTATTGCTGGTTTTGTGTTCATACCAACTGAACAACTCATATTGTAGAGAGCAGTGGGTAATAAAGCAACCATCCTTAGAATGCTATTTCTCTCTTTTCCCAGATGCTTCTAAAATACTTGCAGTTCATAACTGGATAAATAAATCTAAGGATTTGGATTTTCGCATAAAGTTTATATCAATGTGATTTTGAATTTTTTTCCAAAGGATATTAAGGGGTTCTCCCTGGTAGCGCAGGGGTTAAGTCTCAGCACTATTAAGCTCTCCCAGCCCCTGCAGTATGAGTTCCAGCCCCAGCCAGGGAGGGGACCCACATGGCTCAGCAGACCTCTCCTTTCTCACCCGCTGCTCCCCTCAGCAGTGTGTTTCCATAGATCCAGCTGTTCTGTTCCTTACTCTGTCTCTGGTGAACCCTCTCACCACCACCACCACCACTCACACCTCTGGCCTACACCCCAGTTCTTGTACACATAAATAAAAAATAAATCTTTAAAAAAAGGGGGGGGGATGTTAAGAGTCTGGGAAAACGTAGGAGGAGCTAACATCTTCTATCAAGGAGCACTTAACCCTCAGAGTACCACCCCACAGGGCATGATGCTATCAAAGTGTTTTGCTATCAAGGCTATCTCTGCTAGCCCCAGATGCCAATGATGTCATTTTGATGAGATACGGGGTTCTTGGGTTACCTTTGAGAAAAGTTTTGGCAGATTTCCCCTTTCAGCAACAGGCAGCAACTTTGCCAAAGAGACAAAGACATGTGGTTATATCCAAAAAGGGCATATTCATTAGGGGAAAAAAAAAGGAAAGACACTTGCACAGACACAAGACAGAAAGAGAGAAAGAGCTGCATGTGAAAGGGACAGGTCTCTTAAGAGACACCTGTATGTAGACACAGTGAAGAGCAGTCTTGGGGGAGATTTATCTACTGTTAATTAATCACTTCTAGGGGATAATTGGGTTAACTTGTGAGGACTAGCAATTCTTTATAATGTCCTGCAGCCTCCATATCCCCAGGTATGGTCACCTCTAGGGTGTTTTTCTAAACCAGTCCCTTGAAATGACTAACGATGCTTATATCCCCATTCCCTGGTCTCCCTTAAGGATTTTTTTATTTCTATAGCTGGTTCAATGAAGATGTTAATCATTTCTACCCCCACCTCCAATTTCTGGACTTGTGACACCTCCATCCCAAATTTTCTACTCTAAGCCGCCATCACCAGCACTATAAAAGAAGAGAGGTATTAGATATGGATTTCTCATTGGAGAAATTGGTTCATCCCTCAGATCTTAGCAAGTCCTGATGGATTTGGGAACTAGTTTGAAATCTCCTCTGAGAGATTCTATAAAACTCTACTCTCTGACCAGGATTTGGTAAGGTGAAGGGTGGTTTCCATTTCTTAAACCTAAAGAGCAGGACCAGAATTAATTCTGTGAGTTACAGCTGCTACTACCACAGTGTGCCAAATCCTCACAGGTGATTGTCATTCAGGCAAAGAGCCAGAACTTCCTTCTGAGGTGCTGAATGCCACAGTGCCACAGTGCATTGTCCTAAAGATGTTTATCCCAGGGCCTCCCTGGTGACGCAGTGGGTTAAGCAACGCACTATGAAGCAACCCACAGCCACTGCAGCACGAGTTCGATCCCTGCCACTGGGGAGGGGGCCCACATGGAGCAGCAGACCTCACCTGCCTAGCCTGCTGCTCCCCTCAGCAGTGTGTTTCAGTCGATCTGCCTGTTCTGCTCCCGGCTCTGTCTCTGGTGAATTATCTCACCCTTTACACCTCTGGCCTATACCCCAGTTCTTGTATGCATAAATAAATAAATCTTTAAAAAGGAAAAAAAATATGTATATCCCAGAATCTGGTCACAGAAAGAGAGCACAGGGAATCATTTCAATGCAAATGAAACTTCTTTTGATCATGAATTAAGGATTGGTGATAAAGATGACAAGCACTCCTATTTCCTAGCCTCGTGTGATAGATAATTTGGAAAAATGAATTATTTTCCAAATTGTCCCATTCTTACATAATTCTTATCTCCCTTGGATCCCCCCCCAGCTCCCCAAATACACAAACACATAAAGTTAATGACTATTTATAAGTGTCAACCTTCATGTCATGTATTGTATTGGGGCAACCAGGCGCAGGGCAGGCGGAAGGGCCTCCCAGGCCCTGGCAAATCTTTACTCTTTGGGCTGTCTCTGGTGTTCTCTCATAGTCCTGCCACCCTGTGGTCACTTGTCCTCTTGTAGCTGTTCTGCTGCACCCGTCCCTGTGGGACACGCCCTTTTAGCCTCAGCCTCCAGGCTCAGATGTGCCCACTGACACATGCCCACACCGTACTCCAAGTGTCTACCATCAGGCACACGTACCCCAGGCCTACACTCCCAAGCCCCTTCTCCATTCAAGGTGATAGCCACAGAAGCCAACAGAGTAAAAGCCAAGCATCTTCATTTACCCTACATGTATATCCAAGGCTGCTTTCCACCATGTTACCTAGGAATTTAATAGACCTAAAAGTAGAAACAAATCTAATTTTCTTAAATATTATTCAGCTTGAACATTTACAAACTGTCAGTGCAACAGCAGTAAAAGTTTGAAAAATGTATGAGCTTTTCACTTTAACTTTTCTTAGTCATGACTTTATCTTTAAAGAGCTAACAAGCCATCCATTCGGGTACACGCTGTGGGAGGGTGGTAATTAGGATGTGTAAATGAGAATTTTGTGATGACAAACTGCCAAGGTGAAAGATTTGCTACATCTCTTTGGTTCCCACTTAACATGTTAGGTGTTAGACTTGGCAAACCAAATCATAGAACTATGACGAGAAATGTCCTACTCTGAATAGAGGATGTGATAGAGGAAAACTAAAAACAAAAACCTTCCGCTTGTGGTCCAGAGGATGAGGAGAAGAAAAGAAACTCATGCTTCAGAATGGGCATCTTGCCTGCTTGGGATTTAGAATAGCTGCACTGAGTATCTGTCAGTGTGAAATGTCCTGGTGTGATTAGGAGAGTGGAGTGGTGCTGAGGTAGGAGACAGAGGGAGAGGGAGGGAAGAAGAGAAGGAGAGAGAGAGAGAATGAGAATTAATTTAATTTGTAGTCTAGCTCCTACCTTGGTACCCACTAACACAGACAGAGAATTGAGAGCCGGAGCCTGCAGTGGAATGTGTTATAGCACCGAAAGAGAGAACCCCACCCCATGGTGAATACATTTGGGCTGGACAGCCTGCCAGGGGGACTGGGTGAAGGAGTCCTTCAGAAGGGTCTGCAGCTAGAAAGAGCTGAAGGGAGGCCAAGTCCACAGGAATTAATTAGGCCCTTACTGACAACCTTGGCACCCGCTGAATTTTACTGGGGAAAATTGACTGGCGCATACTCAGAACCAAGACAAGACCATCTCCCTATCCCAGACCATTAGAACACACTAAGCTGTACTCTTTCCCCATGTCCTTTCAGATAAGAAGATAAGGAAGAAATCTGGGAACCTGAGAATTACCTAAAGAGGTGGTTTTAATTACTGGATCCAGTACACATTTTAAATCAGATTAAATCAAGGTTTTTTGGTTTAACTTTTCCTTTCCCACTACTGCCAGTCATAAAACCAAATAAGTTAAAGACAAAATAAAAAAACTAAATCTCTTCTAAATTTCTGTATTGTGATTAATTTTGCAATCCTGCTATAAAAACAATTATGATCAAATAATACTAAGTTCACATAATACTGCATTTGACCGCAGAAAAAGTAAAAGTCTTTCTCTACTTGGAAATTTGCATACGACCTTTTAGTTATGAAAGTCTTTGTACATGAAGAGTGATTACTATTTATGCTTTGGTTAATATTCAATACTGTAATCTCATTGATTCATTAAATATAGCAGATTACATTATTTGCTCACAATTCCTCCCACCCACTCCCCACCCTTGCTATGGTCACTGCAGGCAAAACATTCTTCATACTTTTTTGATGTTGACTTTGCTATGTGACTTGATTTAGATGTGGAACGTGGGGACAAAAAAATGCCACATGTTGCCACTCTTCTCTCTTAACATTTCTTCCACCACTGTGAGAAGAATTCCCTGAATAGTCACAGGACCCATGATAAAAACACAAGAGACATAGCTAAACCCCATTCACAACTTAAAGGAAGAGACATTCCAGCCCACCTGCAGGTTATGAACATGTGACAAATTGGGAAAGAATATTGCATCAATATTGCAGCAGATACCTGACTAATGCATCATGCAATTAGCATTTCCTTAAATATTACTCTAACTATGCACATACTGGTCATACAACTGATGGAACAATCCAAGATTTAATAACTTAAAACTTCTCAGATTTTCAAACATAAACAATATGTTTGACAATAAACTTATTTAATTTCACTCTCTAATTACTTAAAATTACAAATTTAATACACCAGGTCCTTATAAATGCTTAAAACAACTTATGATGCAGGAAAAAACACTATTTGTATTGATTACCAGCACTGTAGGGATTGGATGGTCAAATTATTGACTCTTAGCTGGATTAAGAATCTGATCAGAGTCCAAAATGATCATATTCCAGACTGCTCATTATTAAATTAAACCTTTAATATAGCAATACCTCATTCTTGTTCTTTTTAAAGATTTATTTATTTATGCATATAAGAATTTGGGTACAGGCCAGAGATGCGAGGCCTGAGAGGATTCACCAGAGACAGAGTGGGGAGCAGAACAGGCAGATCAGCTGAAATATACTGCTGAGGGCCCAGCAGGGGAGGTCAGCTGTGCCCTGTGGGTCAGTTCCCTGGCTGGGAATCGAACTTGTGCTGCAGTGACTGTGAATGCTTCCTAGTGTGGTGCTTAACCCCTTGCTCCACCAGGAAGACCCCTCGTTCTTGTTTTTAATTAAATTGTCTTTTTACTTCAATTTTTGATACATGGTTTCTTCTACAAAATGATTCGTTGTCTCTTTTTTCTGTGCCTATCCATATTTAGCCAATAGTCTTAGCACTGTAAGTCTAGCCTGAAGATCTAATTGGAGACCCCTAGCTCATGAGTACCTCATTATAATTATAAGAATATCTCGATTAGGATGTAGTAAATTTTAAGTCGCATGTGAATCATCTGGGAATTTTATTAAAATGTGGATTCTGTTGTAGTCAACCTGGGGTAGAACCTGAGCTTCTTCATTTCTAACAAGCTCCCCAAGTGATGCCAGGTATATTGACCCTTAGCCTTATTTTACATAGCAAGGATGTAAAGACACCTCCTGGATGATGACAGGTTGAGTCTATGTCGTTATATCTCTTCTTTGGGAGACTGGGTTCTTTATTTTTTTGGACTACATTACCTTCCAGCTTTGTTAATGCTGAATTGTCAAGCTTCTATTCGCCTGGTTAGTTTGTGTGATTGCTGGTATTGATCAGTTTTTTTCTTTATACTTAGTAGCTTATCAACTTCTGATGTTCGTTGTGTTTATGTTTCTTCTTCCCCCACCCCACTGTGTATATTCTTTCCCATATACAGACTTAGATATAATGGGCCTCCCTGCTGGCAGAGTGAGTTGAGCACTGCACTGTGAGGCATCTGCAGTCACTGCAGCACGAGTTCAATCCCCAGCCAGGGAAGGGACCCACATGGTGCTGCAGATCTCTCCTGCCTCGCCTACTGCTCCCCCTAGCAGTGTATTTCAATCAACCTGCCTGTTCTGTTCCCCACTCCGTCTCTGGGGAATCCTCTCACTCCTCACACCTCTGGCCTATACCCCAGTTCTTGTATGCATAAATAAATAAATCTTTAGAAAAGAAAAGCTATAAGGGCATTTTTCTACATTATAAACAAGCTGTCAGGAAAAATTGTGAAGAGTTTGTCATAGGCACAACAAGTTTTTGTCTTGTCTAGTATGTGTTTCCAGGTTTCAGTGTCTTCAAACTTGGATGGGGTTCAGGACATGTTACCCAAAATATAACTTGAACATTTTGAGATAAAGGAATTTGCAAAGCAGCAACTTTTTGAAGCAAGTCACAAACCCTTATGTGAGAGGTACCATTCTATATCCAAAGAAAAGGAGCCTCTTTATCTCTAAGATGCTGAGAAAAATAATAAGAAACAAGCCTTACCATTCCCCTGTTTGTCCTATTACATTTTCCCATGACTCCACCCTTCATAAAACCTAACATATAAACACTCAAGTAAACCATTTTCATGCCGGGAAGGCGTGGAGCAGGTTCTCAATGATCTGGGCAAACGAGTAAAGGAGGAGTTCTGGAACCCTCCGTGGCTTTTTCAGGGTTTCAATGATCTTTCTACACCATCGGTAGTGAGGCCACCAGGTATAGGATGGGCAGGGGGATCTAGGAACCAGAGGCAGGCAGGCCTCCAATCCCTGTGAATATTCACTCTGCAGAATGTCTGTTTTGTAGTTGTCTGTTTACTTTTGTTTTGTTTTGTTGTTGTTGCTATTGTTATTATTATTTTCCTTGACCCCCCTATATTCCTCTTATAAGTGAGGCCATCTGGTATTTTTCTTTTTCCTCCTGACTTATTTCACTGAGCATCATCCCTTCAAGCTCCATCCATGTTGCTGCAAATGGCACTAGTTTATCTTTTTAGTTGCTGAATAATATTCCATTGTGTACATATATACCACATCTTCTTGATCCAGTCATTTATTTTTGGGCATTTAGGTTGATTCCAAGTCTTACCTTTTATAAATAATGCTGCAATAAACATGGGGGTGCAGGTATTCTTTTGGGGTTTTTTTGCTTGTTTTTAAATGGATGGATTTTTTTTTTTAAGATTTATGTATCTATTCATATAAGAGCTGGTGTATAGGCCAGAGTCCAGGGTGGTGAGAGGATTCACCAGAGACAGAGTGGGGAGCAGAACAGGCAGACTGACTGAAACACACTGCTGAGGGGAGCAGCGGGCG
>JAGFMF010011726.1:3925754-3952392 GCA_019455555.1 Galemys pyrenaicus
ACCACAGAGAGCAGGGAGCAGAACAGGCAGATCAACAGAAGTACACTGCTGAGGGGAGCAGCGGGCGAGGCAGGAGAGGTCTGCTGTGCCATGTGGGTCACGTCCCTGGCCGGCAGCAGGGATCGAACTCGTGCTGCAGTGGCTGCGGTTTGCTTCCTAGTGCGTTGCTTAACCCACTGCGCCACCAGGGAGGCCCTCTAGGTGTAGTATTTTTAATATGTGCCCTTCTTACTAGTGTAAGAAGGTATCTCATTGTGGTTTTAATTTGCAGACCCCTGATTATGAAGGATGTTAAACATTTTTTCATATGCCTCTTGGCCATTTGCATTTCCTCTTTTCATAACCACCTTTTTTCTTATACTTTATTTCATCTCTTTTCTTTCAATGTCATCGTGAGTTTAATACAAGTAATCATAGGATTCTTAACTTTTCAAGAGTTAGCCAATAGAAAGACATTTAATTTGACTTTTTTGCCCTTTCAGCTCTGACCTTAATGTATTTTTATAGAATTCTTGTTTCTGGTTATGGGAGGGTATTTTCTAACACATTTGTTTCCTACTGCAAATCTTAGAAAGTGCTATCGTCTAAGGAATTCAGCCTCCTCTAGTGGAGAAAAGCAACAAAGACCCAGAGCTAGGTATTGTACTTGAGAGGTGGTGATAAGTGCTGCTTCTTGGCCACTTGAGAAGTCACGGAACTGGAAAATATTATGTCTTTTGAAAGACTTGAGTTCATACTGATTTATCGAAGCATATTAACTTGCTACGTCCTATTTTTTTCTAGAGGCCAGATTTTCACTGACCTCTGACACTTTCTACTTTGTTTCTGCTTAGGAAAATATGCTAGACCCACAGAAAAACAGACAAGTGGGTTCCCAGTGGCAAAGAGGGAGAGTTTGAGGAAGGGCTACAAAACACAGGTTTGTATTTTAATTTATTTCCATGCTCTAATCTTGTTTGAACAGCTATTTACATATAACCAGAGGAAGGAAGGGTGTGGAAAACCACAAAATTTGGGGAAATTACTGTTAGAAACAAATTGAGGACAAGATACCGTGAACAAAAAATTAAACATTCTGCCTCAATCTTTATTCCTCTGGGTTCAAACTGTGTTCCCAAAATGGGAAAAATAAAATATTCATTTTATCCTCCCCTTTAGCAGTGACAAAGAAGTCGGTGCTCTTCAATGACACTGTGGTGTGGCTTAGGAGCCCCTGGAGCTTTCTGTAAAGTAGGAAACACAGGTTGTTGTAGTTGTTTTTTTCCACTGTGGGATTTTTTACTTTGGCTGTGAACATCAGGTACTGGGCCTCCCTGCTCAGCACCACACTGTGGGGCTTCTGCAGCACTGCAGCACAAGTTTGATCCCCGACCAGGGAGGTGACCCACATGGTGCAGCAGACCTCTCCTGCCTCGCTGCTGCTCCCCTCAGCAGTGTATTTCAGTCGATCTGCCCCACTCTGTCTCTGGTGAATCCTCTCACCACCCTGGACTCTGGCCTGTACCCAAGCTCTTGTATGTATAAATAAATCAATCTTTTAAAAATTAAAAAAAAGGAATTTTCCTCTTACCGCTAATTCCCTACTGAATTTCCTCTCCCTAGTTGCAGTTTCATCAGAACAAATTGCATCCTGACCCACCCAGAGAAAAGGAACTGGGGCCAAGTCTCCTCCCAGTGCAACTGTAAGGCAGCCAGAGGGCAGAGAGAGTGCAGCTCCAGGCTGAAAACTGGCTGAGCCTTAGCACAGAGCTATGTGACTTGGAGCCAACCACTCTAAAATTCTATAATAGATTGTATCTCAAAGACAACAAACATAAAAAACCCCTCTCTTACACGCACACACGTGTGCACACACGTGCGCACACACACACCTACTTATGCAAAATTGTATAACACTTTTTGTTACAATCAGATTCATCCTAAAACTGTATCACAGATTATCAGGTAAAGAATATACCAAATGATCTGTATACACTTTGTGGGAATAATAAAAGGCCTGTTACAAATTTGTGAACATACCTTTTTGAAATATTCATAAGAGAAAATTTGGGTACTAACTCACAAATATAGTAGGATGATATGATACCTAACTGTACTATCTTTTGGAAAATATACAGAAAGAAGTTTGAAGCAGCAATTCACAAACTCCAATTATCCCATTTTATCACCATCCAGTGCTAATTGACCATCATAGCTAAAAAGTATTTGTAGTCTATTTAAGTTTGCATTCACTTGTTTCACTTATTGAATACCTACTATGTGCCCCCCAGACCTAGTTAGGACTAAGGTTACAAAAGTAAGGAGGGGAAAAACACCTCACCATTTTTCCTCTTGGTATTAGTTTTACAAACAGTTCTCTGGCTTGCATTTAAGAGAAGTAGTTTTGTTGTGAAGGGAGCTGGAAAAGGAATGATTATTTTGTCTAAAGGGAACTCAGAAGGGAATTAACCGGTAAACAAGAGATTTCTGAGCAGCCAAAACCGATTTCACACATTCCAAATACTAGAAGTCATGGTTCGATTCCCTAGATATGCTTCCTGGAGCCTATTCCCGCTTCACACACTATTCTAGCAATGTTGGTATAGGAAAATACTGGTTCCTTTACAAAGAAAAATGTTGACATCTTTCAAAGTTAATTCTGGAAGGAAACTCTTCAGCAGATAGGCAGAGTGAAAGCATATAATCCAGGTTTACCTTCATCTCATGCAAGTAGGCACTGTAACTTTGTTTTCAAAGTATATTTGACTAACAATCCACAACTGATAAAAAGGGATATGGTATTCCAGTATTATCAAGCTGGAGTTTATCCTGAAGGATTTGAGAAGGTCTTATGATTGTATAACTGCTAGAGAAATTAACCCCAAAGTTGTTAGGTTTTACTGCCCTGAAGAATGTTATGCACTTAGTATCTCAATTAACAATGATTTTTTTTCTTTACTAACTGTACACAACATGTGTGCATGTGTAAACACAAGGAATGTAAGGAAATGTAAGGAAACCAACTCTTGTCTAATATTCTAATTCCTACTTCCCTCAATTAATGACTTAAATTTTAAAATGAAACATTGTAGCAAATAATTTTATTCAACAATTTTGCTTTTATTACTTTTTTTCCAAAGATTTATTTATGCATGCATGCAAGAACTGGGTTATAGAGCAGAGGTGTGGGCGGTAAGAGGACCCACCAGAGACAGAATGGGGAGTAGAACAGGTAGATTGACTGAAATACACTGCTGAGGGGAGCAGCAGGCAAAGCAGGAAAGTTTGCAGAACCTTGAGGGTCACCTCCCTGGCCGGGGATTAAACCCACACTGCAGTGGCTACAGATGCCTCACGGTGCAATGCTTAACCCATTACCACCAGGGAGGGCCCCAATTTTGTTTTTAAAACTCTGTATTGTTCCACACATTACTAGTTAACTATCTGGTCTAGATGAACTTAGATACATCAGTATAATCATCTTACTGTAATAAAATACCAAAGTCTTAGGATAGTAAAATAAAAAAGTTCAAGAAAAATGGACCAAGGGCACGTTTCTGAAATAACTTTGCAACATTTGTAACTTCTTTACATGTTATTTCTGTTACTCTGTAATTATTTCCCTAAAATAACATGCAAAAATTTAAATAAAAAGAACCAATGTTAAGGGACAAGAATAATTTTTCCTTTTTTTATCTGTTCAAATATCTTCCACCCTATAATCTGTATATTTAACATTTAGTGACTTGGTTTATAACTTGTTTTCTAGCCAGTTTTTCTGTAAACATTCATTATTTCCTGCTATCTCTCCATGTCATAAGTCTGGTTCTCAACCAATTTTGAATGCTGGCTCAGTCTGGAATATTTGGTAATTATGCTGGGCCATTTAAAAAAATCGTTATCTATAATTTTTCTGTTTCACCTGTCCACTGTTAAAAACCCTTGTGAAGTATGAATATTGGAGAAAGGTAGTTGTAAATGTGGGAGAAAAGAGAAGAAAAAAGTAAATTTAGAGAAGCTGGAAAAGTTACCTGGAAAGTCTGGTCTGCTGGTACTCAGTGAGGAGAAAGCTGGGGAACAGAATTCCCACTGGCTTTGCAGGGGAACTCAGATTTATGTATATTTTGAGATAGAGGGGAGGGCAAAGAAGAAGGATAAGAAAGAAAAATATAAACTCTGGAGACACAACTGTCTTTAAAAAGGTAAAAGTACTGGGAGAAGAGGCAAAGACGGTTATTCAAAATAAGACAGACAAGGATATTGAACCTCAGTGAAATGAATTCAGAAAAAGCAATTGCTTTTTCCAACCAACTTGACCTGTGAAGTAAAGACTGATAAGCTCATTCACTTCTCCCACAGATATTTATCAAGTGTCTAATCTAGTCTGTAATGGCATTATTTCTGGGTGCTGGAATTACAGAACATCACAGGTAACAAGACTAGCCTATGGGAAGGAATGATATGTAAACAGGTAGATAAAAGATTATGTCAATGTTTAACAGAGAAGCACAGAAGAGGGACAAATAACTCAGAGTTTGTTTGAACTTTCATGGGAGGTAGAATCAAAGACAATTTCCTGGAAGAAGATTTAGAAGATTTAGTCCTCACAAGTAGACTAGTCAGCAAAGCAAACAATTGATGCAGAGGCCAACACAATGTTGTAGTTAGTGGATCTGATACTGATTGTTCAGTACTGGAGCACTGAGGGCGAGAGACAGCTTCAGGAAGATGGTGGGAGATAAGGCAGGAAAAGAAAGTAGATTCTTCATATTCATGTTTCAAGATTTGTCTCTGGCTAATAGACAGATTAGTGGTAAGGCTAATTGTAAACTGTCTTTATAGCTCACTCATTCATTACTTGAGAAACCAGCACAAAGATTCAGTCTTGCTCTTAGAGCATCTGAGAGAAATAGCTGAGAGATGGAAAGTTCACTGACTGTTCCAGAAGATCCCAGGGTGTAGGGTGGCAGAAGCTGAGAGATTCTGAAAACTAATTACACCAAGGAATCCATGCTAGCTCAGTGCATGGGTAGCCTGATACTATTGGAAAAAGACCTCTGTATTTGGGGGTAGTATAAAAGAGTGTTTAAGTTTCTGGGGTCAGATTGCCCAGAGGTCTAAATTAGCTCTGCCACTTTCTATCTTTGTATTACAGGGAACATTGCTTAATCTCTCTGTAAAGTGAAGATGGTTGTATTCTCTGAATCCCATTTTATTGTTCCCATTAAATGAGATAATGAACATGGATCATTCAGCACAGTGCCCAGCACATAGTAAGCACTCAAAATCTGTCTCTATTTTACTGCTCTGGTGACAATTTTTACTCTGCCTTAGGGAATAGTATTTTCCCTTTAGGCAAACTTCACTGCATAATTCACTGGACTAGAGTTCAGGCATCAACTATTTGGAAAGTACCCCTAAGGCAGGGATTGCATATTCTACATTTAACATTCCCTTTAGCATTTAGTTATCCAACATAATCAACATTTAAATGACTACTATATTAGGATATGGAAAATACATTCATTATTTTTACTAAATCAATTACTAATAAATAATCTTGAACATCAAAGTTAGAAGTGAAGTAGTTCACTAATTTATATAACAAGAAACAATTGTGCCTAGCTTAGCTTAGTGCTTTGTATAATATTCATACATTTGAATCAAGGTGGATGTAAGATACTCTAGGCCTATTTTTTTTTAAGATTTATTTAATTATATTTGACATCATTTGTAGTCCCCAGGGAATTCCCACTACCATTTCACCCATGCACCATCACCTCAGTCCCTTGTGCTCTTTCTGCCCTCATCCCTGTCTCTACCTTCCCCCCTCCCTCACCCCTAAATGATCCCTTTGGTTTATCTTTGTCCTTTTGTTCTTGTTGTGTTTTTTGTTTGTTTGTTTGGGGCTGTAATTGTTCATTTCCTTGAACTCTCTATTATTTTTTTTTGTAGTTGTTCCTTTACATTTCTCCTAAGAGTGAAGCCATCCAATATTTTTTTTCTTGCCTTCTGACTTGTTTCACTGAGTATAATTCCTTCTAGCTCCATCTATGTTTCTATAAATGGCCCTAGTTTATCCTTTTTGATTGCTAAATAGTATTCCATTGTATATATGTACCACATCTTCTTGATCCAGTCATCTACTTTTGGGAATTTAGATCTAGGCCTATTTTAACTAATCACTAGGTCCAAAGTCAACCCATACATTCATCTAGCAATCTGAGGCTGAACTAAATGCCTTGGACAGAAATCCTTTCATAGAAGGATTCATTGTCATGTTCTCTTATTTTTTCTTTAAAATTTCTTGTAATGTAAACTTTAAGACCTATTCTCGAAACAACTTCCAAATATGCAATTCTGTATTATTAACCATAAACACCATGCTGTATATTATATTGCCATAACTTATTTTAAAACTGGAAGTTTGTACCTCTTGACCACCTTCACCTATTTCCCCCATTCCCTACCCCTGACTGCACTCACAGCAGCCTTCTATCTGTTGTCCCTATGTATGAGCGCACGTCTTTCTGGTATTTTTCTAATCCACACACAAGTGAGATTGTGCAGTATTTGCGCTTCTCTCTTTGATTTATTTAACTTAATGCCCTTGGGGGTCTATCCATGTTGTCCCAAATGGCAAAGTTTTCTTATTTCTTGTGACTGAATATACATGCTGTATACCACACTATCTTCACCTGCCGCAGAAACCTGCTCACCCAGGCAGAGAAGAAGCAAGTGGTACTGAAGGGCAGGTGATGTCAGAAAAAAAGTTGAATTTTCTTGCATGTGGACACTGAGATAGGCTATCCTCTCCTGTTAACTATCTGGGCCTTGAACAAAGACAAAGAGACCTTTTTATGCTTGATTGTCTCAACATTTTTTGCATAGGTAACATTGACAGACTGACAACTTGTTTTATTGTGGGCAAGCTGTTTGGCAGGGCACAGGGTCAGTAGGGGAGTTCAGGGGGAAGTGGTTCTAAGAGGATGACTGAGGGGAGCCTGGCCGGTCTTGTTATCTGACTCCCTTCCTTTGGAATGCAGACTTGTTAGGATAGAGACCCAGAGACCTGGCCTTAAATCCGTCAAAGGGAAGCTCTGCAAATGAGCAGACTTACTCATTGTGCCTGAATTGGAATGTTGGTTGCTCCTGGGCAAGAGTGTGTATAGGGAGGGACTCTTTTTACTGCACCCATCTGCTTATTGGTTTTCCTCCAGTACATCCATTCATTCATCAGTGGACACTGAGGTTGCTTCCATATCTTAACTATAAATAATGCTGCAATGAACGTGAGAAATCATATATCTTTTTGAGTTAGTGTTTTTGTTTTTTAGGGGTAAATTCCCATAAATGAAATTGCTCAATCATATGAAAGTTCTACTTTTATTTTTTTTAAGATTTATTTACTTATGCATACAAGAACTAGGGCACAGGCCAAATGTGTGTGTGGGGTGTGAGACAGAGTGCGGGACATAACAGGCAGATTGACTGAAATACAGTACTGAGGGGAACAGCGGACAGGACAGGAGAGGTCTGCTGTGCCACGTGGGTCACCTCCCTGGCCAGGGATCGAATTTGTGCAACAGTGGCTGCAGGTGCTTCATAGTGTGGTGCTTAACCCCTTGCACCACCAGGGAGGCCCCGGAAAGTTGTATTATCTGAGAAACCTTTAAACATACCGTCAGAACTGAGTTTAATTCCTTCCAGTATCTGACACTTGTTGTCTAAGATCAAGATAGATACAAGTTTTGTGGAACTTACAGTTTACATAACCGTGGGAGGAGAGAACGTCTGTAAGAGAATACAAAATATCTTACTTTTGTAAATTTTACAAACACATATGCACATACGAACACATGTCACTTGGAAGGGCCCTGGGTCAGTGGCACTTAAACTTCACTAAGGTCGTAGAAAGTCCTCTTCTCCTGGTATTTTCAGATTAACTTTGCCTGGTAGGAAAATGAAGAAGAATGCTTTTATGATACAAAGGACATTTTTACAGAACCAGATACCCCCTTCAATCCCCAAACATATCCTTTCCTGTAGGAATTACAGATGCTGCTGAGAATAAGGTATATTAGTTAGAGTCCTCAACTCATGATGATACTCGTGAAGGAAATGGAAGCGAGAACTTGCTGCTTTCCTATCAAGCTCAAGCAAATCAAAATTGTTTGATGATCTAGGACCACCTAACTCAAACTAGGTGACAGGAAAGTGCCAAAGGACCCCTAGGAGTCAGTTTGCCATGAGGACAGGGAATGACAGGCAAAGCAATCAGTTGGAAAAAATTAATTCTGAGCCTGGATTCATTAATGGGTATGTTGCTGGGCTTTGTGGCTCCTAGACGTTTCTGAGCTTGAGGTTTCCTCAGTCCTTGACTGTGACCATGAAAAAGTTCAAAATCACATCAAGGCAACACAAAACAAAGTTTATCCAGGAAGAGGTTGGATGTGCAGAATCCATGGAAGAACAGCTTTGAGGAGTGATGGTGGACTCCTGGCTTAAATGGGGTGCAGGGGACTGCTCACTTCAGTCTTTCTGGGATTTATGGCATGGGCACTCCTTGGGTGTTGGTTTATCAATCTGCGCAGGAGTTTCTAAGTCACTCCCCTTGTCTCCACTTCAGGGGTATGATTTTATTGACCCCAGCAGTAGGTTGGGGCAGGGGTGTCAGTGGGGCTCTCCCTTCCCCACTTTGGTTCTTCTTGCTCTCCTCCAACTTTATCAGTTCTGGCAAGTGTTTTGTGGAGTCTTGGATATAGCTGACCCTTTTATTTTCACTAGACATCGCCCTCCCTGCTCCAGCTGCCTAACAGATATGCCCCCAGCACAGCCACTGTCGAGAAGACAGTGCCTGTGTTTGAAAGTGGTAAGACCCCATTTGGTAAGGTCCCATTTGAGAACAAATTACCCATTTCTCTCTGTCCAGTAAAGAACAACCATAACAGAGCTAGGAGCTGCAGTGTCCCTGGTGGTCATGGCTGTTCAGTTCATCCTGGGCCAGCAGACAGCTATCTGAAGGGTCAGCTTTAGCAATTGTAGCAATGGTGCAGATGGCCACTGGGCAACAGGAGCATGGCCTGGTCAGGCGTGTCTTCA
Organism: Galemys pyrenaicus; assembly: GCA_019455555.1. Classification (NCBI taxonomy): domain Eukaryota; kingdom Metazoa; phylum Chordata; class Mammalia; order Eulipotyphla; family Talpidae; genus Galemys; species Galemys pyrenaicus. The sequence goes on from JAGFMF010011726.1 coordinate 3,934,836, forward strand.
GACTGCTCCAATTTCAGACAGCAGTGCACCAAGAGTCTTAGCCAACACCACATCAGCTGCACATTCTGGAGTTACAATACCAAAATGGTTCTGTAATCCTCTAGCCTCAAGGGGATACGCTGAGTTTGGGTTCCCAAAGAAAAAGTAATAGCTAGAAGGACACATGTTTGGGCTGGAATCAATACCCTTGGGGTTTATTGGATGTACTTGGAGAAGAAAACTCAAAAAAAAGGCTCAACTTCCTGCAGTCACGCAAGCCATGCTAAATTGTATAGTAAAAAGGAGTATGACTGGTAAGGGTCATATGAGGACATGTTTTTCCAGGTCACTCTGAATACTTCTTTGCCTCTGCTGGATCCTTTTCCTCCTGGAGCTATGAATCAGTAATCTGCCTTTGCTCATTTGTATTCTTTTCTTGGAGACCTGATCCTACATCTTCGATGACTTCCTGACATTTTTACACATATTTCTCAGACTCAGTTTGCTTAAAGCCCACCTCAATAAAGAATGCTTGCAAATCAATGAGGACAAAAATATGAAAAAAAAAGTGAACAAAGGACATGAGTAATTTACAAAAGAAAAAAACACGAATGGCAAATAAACATATGGAAATTTAATCTCATTAAGAATTTTTAAAATAACACTGAGAAACAGGAATCGATAAAGATTTCTAAAAACATAGGGTTTTATTTTCCTCGTCCAGATCAAAGTTCTTTTTTTAAAAAGTGGTCCCAATGTCTCTCACTTGTTACCAACTTACTTTGTCTACTTAGGACTTTTTCTTCCAGGTAAATGATCTTTCCATTTATCAGTTACTGCCACAAAGGAACAGAGGAAATATTCTGACATTAAGAAAAGCTAAGAGGGCCTCCCTGGTGGCACAGTGGGTTAAGCAACACACTATGAAGCAAACCTCAGCCACTGCAACACGAGTTCGATCCCTGCTGCCGGCCAGGGAGGGGACCCACATGGCGCAGCAGACCTCTCCTGCTCCCCTGCCCACTGCTCCCCTCAGCAGTGTACTTCAGTCTATCTGCCTGTTCTGCTCCCCGCTCTGTCTGTGGTGAATCCTCTCACTCCCCCACACCTCTGGCCTGTACCCCAGTGTTTGTATGCATAAATAAATAAATCTTTAAAAAAAAAATAAGAAAAGCTAAGAAAACAATATGGGTCTAACAAAATCAACAGATTTTTTATCTAAGTATTCATTCATTTACTCACTCCTGAGAACAGCAGGTCTTTCATTCTACTAATATGGTGTATCACATTTATTGATTTGCTTATGTCAAACCATCCTGCATCCTGATGATAAATGCCCCCTTTGATCATGGTTATGATTCTTTTACTGAATTTGGTTTGATATTTTGTTGAGAATGTTTTCATTTATGTTCAGTAGCAAGACTGGTCTCCTGTTTTCTTTTGTAGAGTCCTTATTTGCCTTTGGCACTAGGATAATGCCAGCCTTATAAAAGTAATTGGGGAGTGTATATAACTCTTCTTTTTTTTTTTCCCAAAGAGTTTGAGAAAGACTGGCATTAGTTAATTAATTCTTTGGTAGAATTCATGAAGGAAACCATCTGGTGGGCCTCCCTGGTGGCGCAGTGGATTAAGCAACGCACTATGAAGCAAACCGCAACCACTGCAGCAGGGAGTTCTATCCCTACCGCCAGCCAGGGAGGGGACCCACATGGCACAGCAGACCTCTCCTGCCTTTCCCGCTGCTGCCCTCAGCAGTGTGTTTCAGTCAGTCTGCCTGTTCTGCTCCCCGCTCTGTCTCTGCTGAATCCTCTCACCTCCCTGTACTCTGGCCTGTACCCCATCTCTTGTATGCATAAATAAATAAATCTTTAAAAAAAAAAAAAGGAAACCATCTGGTCCTGGACTTTTCTTTGTTAAGAGATTTTTGATACAATCTCCTTACTCATTGTTCACATTTTCTATTTCTTCATGATTTTGTCTTTATAGATTTCATGTTTCTAGGAATTTATCCATTTCTTCTCTTATTCAATTTGATGGCATAATAGTCTCTTTGACCCTTTGTATATTTGTGGAATTTATTATAATATTTCCTTTCATTACTGATTTTTTTTTTGAGTATTCACTCTTTTTTCCTTGATTAGTCTGTTCAAGATCAAGCAATTTTGTTTATCTTTCAAAGAACCATTTTTAGTTTACTGGCGTTTCCTGATTTTTTTTTTGTCTCCATTTCATTTATTTCTGCTCTGATCTTTTGTTATTTCCTTCCTCAAACTAATTGAGGTTTATTTTGTTCTTCTTTTCTGGTTCCTTGAGAAACAGCATTTTAAGATATTTTTCATTTCCTTGTGGTTTCTCTTTTTGATTCAATGGTTGTTCAGACTTAATTTCCATGTATTTGTGAATAGTCCAATTTTCTTCCTGTTATTGATTTCTAGTGTCATACCATCGTGGTTAGATACTTGGTATGATTTCAGTCATTTTAAATTTTCTAAAACTTGTTTTATGAACTAACATATTTTCCATCCTAGAGAATAATCCATATGTATTTGAGAAAAACATGTTTTCTGCTACTGCTGCTTGGAACATTCTGGAAGATCTAGTAGGTATATTTGGTCTAAAGCACAGATCAAATTCAACATTTTCTTACCAATTTTTGGTTGTATGGGTTATTGTTGAAAATGGAATGTTGAGGTTTCCCATTTTTGTTTTGTTGTTCTTTATTTTATTACTGTTTATTTTTCTCTTTAGATCTGTTAGATTTTTTAATATGTTAGATTATCTAATGTCAGGTACATCCATATTTATGATTGTTATTCCATGATGATTTGACCCCTTCATCTATATAATATCCTTGTTTATCTCTTACAGTTTTTAAGTCTACTTTTATATAAGTATAGCTATCCCTGATTTATTTTGCATGGAATTTTTTTTCACTTGTACGTAATAATTTTTCTATCTCTTCACTTTGAATCTATATCTGTCCTTAAAGCAAAAGTGAGTCTCCTATTGGCAGGATAGAGGGTGTTCCCTCTTTTAAAAAAATCCATACAGCCCCTCTGTCTCTTGATTGGAGAATTTAATCCATTTACACTTAGAATAATTATTGACAGAAAAGATTAATACCATCTTATTTATTGTTTTCTGTTTGTTTTATCCTTATTTGTTCCTTTCTTCCTCTCTTACTATCTTCCTTTGTGAAATGATGGTTATCCACAGTAGTATGCTTTGATTCCTTCTCTGTCTTTTGTGGATCTACCATAGATTTTGTGTGTGTGTGGTTACCATGAGACTACATAAAATATCTCATAGATACAACAGTATACTTTACACTAACAACCTAACTTCAATTGCATATCCAAACTCTACCCTTTTCCTCACCCCTTTTATGTTTTCAGTATCACAAATTTCTTTCTTACAGTGTTTATTCATTAACTAATTATTTTAGCTATTGTTACTTTTATTATTTTTCTCTTTTAACTTTTTTACTAAAGTTAAATGGCAAACACACTACTATGTTACAGTATTAGAATGTTCTGAGCCTGGCTATGTATTTACTTTTACCAGTTTATTTTATATTTTTGTATGTTTCCATGCTATTAATTAGCATCTTCAACTTGAAGAATTCCTTTCAGCATTTTTTTGTAAGGCAAGTTTAATAATAATGAATTTTTTTGTTTATCTGGGAAGTCTTTTTCTCTCCTTCATTTTTATAAGACAACTTTTCCAGAAAAGGGACTCTGGGTTGGAGAGCAATTTTTTTTTCTTTCAGGTCTTTAAATATATCATCCCTCTCTTTTTACTTACTGGTCTATAAGATTTCTGCTAAGAAGTCACATCTTTGGGGTTGGTTACTGGAAAGTTACTATGACCCTTTGGTGATATCATGTTTCCTTGACTTTTCATGTTTCTTGATGTGTTGCTGTGCTTTCTTCATTTTGAAGCTGTAATCATGTCCTCAAGTCTTGCTGATTTTTGGAAAAGGATACCTTCTATCAACACTGCTAGGCTTTCAAAGGCTTTTTCAGATCTTCTACGGATATGCCTGATTCAAACTTCTTGCTCCCTCTTGTGGCAGAATTCTTGAGCTTATACCTTTTCTACAAAGAGCCAGAACAAGTGTTGACAATATCCTTTTGTTTTCCCAAGGACAATGCTAAATGCTCAAATTTGTGGTATCTTCCAGGCTAGCGGATTCAGGTTGACTTTCTGCACATGCTCACATGCTGTCTGCAAAATCTCCCTTTTGCTGCCATCAGGAATACTCACTGGGAGCTGGTCATGGCCTGGGGGTGTATATGGGTGGAGCACTGCAGAACACAGGTGGTACCTGTGGATGAATTGAGAGAATGGAGGACAAGGTATCACCAACAACTCATGGACAGAGCTCACAATGGTGTCCATAATGCAGTAGTAGGAATCCCATCTCTTTGATACAATCACTCCCAGTATTAGCTGTTGTTCTCCCAGTGACTCATCACCCTCCAGTCAATGCAGCTAACAGTTCAGTACTCTGGATAAAGCATGAGTGAAATGGGCCTCTCTCATAGTGTGCTCATGACTTTTATTCATTTACATGCTTTCACTTTCTCCCACAGAAAAATCACGGACTAAAAAGAGCTCTCTTGGTAGCTCTATGGATGTTAACCATGCTGTTTGATGTGGGTTAAGTCAAATTGTATTTCTTTCTCTCTCTAAAGCCTTCAATCTTGGATTTATTTTCCTCCAACAGTACTGAAACTTCTCTGTTGGACTCTTAGAGTTCCCCTCATTTGAATGTGAGTGTCTAGATCAGTTTTCCAGGAACTCATGGACCATAGCTGAGGGACTGGATCCAGTGAAAGGGTTGTTAGGGGAAAGGTAGTCCTAAATGGATTATGGGTGTGTGGACTCCAACCCCCACTCCAGACCATCAGTGTTCCAGAACCACAAATCCGATAAGATGATTATCGAAGAGTGGATCACTGGGACCTGAGGGTGGAGTTAAGCAGCCAGGCTGGCTGTAAAACCAGAGGTGAGCTTGGGGTCTTTCCTCTTACTGAGGAGCCAGACTCCTTCCTTCGGAGCCATCTCATTTGACTCGGAGCCAGCTCTCAACGCGCCGTTGCTTAGATCTGGTAGGGTATTTGTGGATTTGTATCCCTTTCTTTTTCCTTTGGTGTTATTACTATTTTATTCCCCTTCTTTCATAAAATAAAACCTGTTAATAACTTTTGCCACGAGTAATAACTTTTACCTGGAGTTGGGACTTTTAAGTCTTCTGAGTGCGTGGGTGGAGGAATCAGTGAGGGGAACCCATTTTATATTAGGGTTGCCCTGTAACAGTTTGAGGAGCAAAGGAACAGAAAATGGGACTCGCAGGCCAGTGGAACCAGGCCAGGGAGGGGCAAGGGAGCTAAGTGGAGTTGTGCCTCAGGGAATATAGAATAATTAGGGAATTATTCTATAATATAGAATAATTATATGGAATATTCCCTAATTATTCTAAAATTCCACTAGTCTTTCTGTGATTGGTTATTTCTTGGTGTTCTTACTTAATCCACTACCTACCATACTTGGAATCTTTCTACTTTGCATCCCTTATCTCTCCTTTGCTTTTCTAGCTCCCTTTGGAATTTTGTATTTCCCATCTCCAGAGCATAACTCTTTGGGATCCCCAACTGTACCGTCCCCGAAGCTGCCTAGTTATTTCCAGCTTGCCTACTTGACCTACAACAAGTCCAGGACCAAGAAACACATCTCTCTGCTCCTTATCCTTCCTTCAGGTCTCCTTCTTTTATTTTTTTAAAGATTTATTTTTTTATTCATACAAGAACTGGGTACAGGCCAGAAGTGTGGGGGGTGAGAGGATCCACCAGAAACAGAGTGGGGAACAGAACAGGCAGGTTTGACTGAAATACACTGCTGAGGGAGCAGCAGGTAAGGTAGGAGAAAGGTCTGCTATGCCATGCAGGTCACCTCCCTGACTGGTGTCAGGGATCGAATTTGTGCTACAGTGGTTGCAGTTTGCTTCATAGTGTGTTGTTTAACCCACTGCGCCACCAGGGCGGGCCCTTGGGTCTCCTTCTGACTTTCTAACCATCCTCCATTCTCTAGTCTCCTCTCCAGCTTCTTTTTCTTCCCCAATTCCCTGCTTCTCTTGGGTAGGGCAGGCAATCTGGAACTTACCCTTTTCCTGGGGACCACCCTGTTACAGAAGCACCTGAAAAGAATAAATTATATAGTTACAGAGAGTATTTATGTGAGTTCTATGTTTGAGTGTTGTGTTCCTGTAGAACCTTTGGTGAAGCCTAATTGAAGATTTTGCTACATGACACCTGATCTTATTTGCAAACATTAGGATTAAATCATCCCAATAAGCAGGTATTTCACATCAAGGAAACACTAATGAAAATTGTGTGGGTTTTTTAAAGATTTATTTATGCATACAAGAACTGGGGTACAGGCCAGAGGTGGGGGGGTGGGCAGTGAGAGGAGTCACCAGAGACAGAGTGGGGTGCAGAACAGGCAGACTGACTGAAATACACTGCTAGAGGAAGCAGTGGGCGAGGCAGGAGAGGTCTGCTGCACCATGTGGGTCACCTCCCTGGCTGGGGATCAAACTCATGGTGCAGTGACTGCAGATAGCTTCATACTGCTGCACCTTAACCCCGTGCACCACCAGGGAGGCCCGGAGAGTTGTGTTCTTGCTTTACTAACCTTAGGCGATAAATCTTGTGGTCCATGGTGTCAATTTGGGAGTGGGTTCAGAAAAGTAGGTCATTGGGTCGCCTATGAGAAAAGTTTTACCAGCGCTCCCCTTTCAGCAGCACATGACAAGCGTAGGGTCAGAGAAAAGTTATCAGGCTTTTCAGCCCTCCCACCATTGTCATAAGGATGGACACCTGTGGTTCTGCATGCGTGCCTAAGTGAGCATGCGCAGGTGGGTGCACCTGGACTAATGCACAGGGTATATAAGGCTAGCATCACAGGGATGCTGCGTGGTGGTGGTGGCGGCAGCGTGGAAGGAGAAGCTGAAGTTTTGTGGTGGAGTACAATGGATAGTATGAAGGTGGCTAAGACAAAGAGACTGCTTGAACCGATGATGAACCTACCCGGTCTGGGATGGTTGCAAGACAACAAGTTTCTCCAAGACATTTAGTTATATCCAAAATGGCAGGTTTATTATATAAAAAAGGAAAAGGATGCTTGCACACTTAGAATTGGGCAGAAGGAGCTGCCTCTGAAAAGGACAGGTTTGTTAAGAAATGACTGTATAGATATAGGCAGGCAGTCTTGGAAGGAAAGCTGCTGCTCCAGTTTTGCAAAAGGAAAAGGTTGGTGAAAAAATGTTAGAGGGCAACCTTGATATAAAATGGGTTTGCCTGACTGGGTCCTGACCCACGTGCTTGAAAGGCAGTTACAATAATCCCCAAAAGCAGGCACACACAACAAAGGTTAATAAAGGGCTTTATTTACAAAAGAAAGGGAAATAAAGAAATGAATAACTCAGGGAGAAGAGAGGGAGATAAATCCATAAATGTCCTACCAGTTCCTCCCAGCTGGAACCCAACAGCACACTGAGAGCTGGCTCCAAACCAAGAGCACCCCCCACCCAGGCCCATGTGTCTGGTTTTATACCAAGCCTGGCTGCTTAATACCACCCTCAGGTCCCAGTGATCCACTCTTCAGTGATGATGACCCTACAGGACTTGTAGCTTTTGGATATCTTTGGTTTGGAGTGGGGATGGAGTCCATAAACCTATTTTATAGTTCATATAGGACATGGCTTCCCCCTAACAGAAACACCTGCAAAGTCACAGGCAGGCAGGAGGGCTGCATTTTGGCAATACAGAAATTGCACTTGTATACTGTTCTTTTGGAAAGGAGTTCATTCCTTTGTAAAATTGTTATCTATCATTAAATTAATTACATGTGGGTGTGACTAAGTTGGTTTGTAGGGACTGCTGAGTCCCTACAATGGCCTTAAATCTCCACACCCCCACCTCTGCTCTGCACCTCTGGATACTATAGCAGGCTGACACTTGCTAGCTAGTTGATGCCTAAGGATTTTTCATTTCTATAACTCATTCAGTGACTGTGTTAATCATTTCTACCCCCACCTCCAGTTTCTGGTCTTCAGACCAGAAATTTAGGAAGACTCCTCCTTCCTAAATTTTCTACTCAGCCTCCATCACTCCATGTAACGAGCTTTTAAGTTATAATAAGTGGTATTTTTTCATCACTCGCACTGAGGTGGCACCTGTTTCCCGGTACCTATTTCCTCGTGTTATTCATAACACCCATGAAACCCCGCCAACAATTTAGAGTTTACAGTATTCCAAACTCTGATAGTGCAGAGAGGAAAACACCAAATCTGTCCCTGTTACAGGAGGGCATTTCCCCCCTAACATTCCTACAGATCTAACTTTAACGTGAAACACTTTAATACGTTCTGCTGCCCAACTAGCCAAAAAAAGATAATTTCACCAAGTGATCTAAATTTAGAAAACGTGTCTTTGGCAAAGAGAAGGGAACCCATAACCTTGAACCAGCTGAGCAAAACTAAGCCAGCTCCAGGCGACGTCACAAGCAAGAGCCTAGGGCCCAGTCTTGCTGGGAACGGCGCTCCTCAGTGACGTCTAGGCTCCGCCCCCTGCCCTTAACGGCCACGCCCCCTTGAGCGGAGTGCGCAGACTCTTCCGTAGGGCAGTGATTTTTGAGTAGGCGCAGTCGAGCTTTCCTGCGAGCTCCTGAGCGGCCGACAGGCCTTGCCCTTCGGCAGTGCTGGCACCGCCGCCGCCGCTGACCCTCCTTGGGAATCGGGCGCCGCAGCTGCAGTCCCACCCGTAGTGTTTGATAAACAGAAGCCCCAGGGTGCACGGAGCTTGCAGTCCCTCGCCAGTCCCGGCGAGCCCCAGGCGTGAAGGGAGCTGACGGAGGATGGCAGCCTCCGGGGTGGAGAAGAACAGCAAGAAAAAGACCGAGAAGAAACTTGCTGCTCGCGAAGAAGCGAAATTGTTGGCAGGTTTCATGGGCGTTATGAATAACATGCGGAAACAGGTACCACCTCTGTGGGGGTGACTGATGGCGAGGCGTAGGGATGGTCCAGGACTCTGGCCTCTTGCTGCCTGGGCGGAAACCGGCACCCAAAGGATGGAGACCCTCTTCTTCCACTGCACTTGCCCTTCCTTCTATTTTCGCGCGCAGGCGAAGCTGCCAGTAGTAGAGGGTCGCGTTAGACAGTTCGGAAGCAGAAGAGTGGCCTCGTCCGCCGATGCTGTGGCTCCTAAGTCACACTCTTGGGGGATTCCTCGGGCTGGCATTCGGCGTTGGGTATAGGTTGTATAACAGCATTGCCCTAGTTTTCTCTTTGTAAGGCGAGGATCCCCCCACTGGCGAGCCGTTTAAGGTGTCCTGATCTTTTGCGAAGATGCTTATTGGCACCATCCAACCTGAACCCTCCCGCCCCCCCAAGAAGGGTTGCTGGCCTGAAATCTTAGAGGATCCCCGCCCCATCTTCCTTACCCAGGTGGAGTTAGTTGAAGACTAATCTTCCCGTCCGTGTTAATTTAGAGCAGAAGCAGTCATCAATAAATACCGTGCGGCTTTTAAGGGCACTATGCGCCCCAATTATTAAGAGCAGTTCTTTGTTCTGTCTTTGATTTGTATGGCGCATTAATGAAACTCTTAGGCACGTCAGCGAAAGGTGAGTTATGAAGAGATTTTAACGCGGAAAAATAAGCTAGAAGATGTGTTTTGTTTTTTCATTCCATAACGTACCAACGAACAGAAGTCACTGGATTACTTTTTGATTTTGTAAGTTTTATAGAAAATACTCATCTAAGGAGATGTGTGGCATGTTTTGGTTTGGTCGCTGGTCCTGTGGGACAAAAGCAGAATGTGAATAAGTAACTGCAGGACCTAGTTTGCTTATCGAGTAGTCCTGCTCAGAATATGAACAGATCTTCTGAGGAATTTGAGATTTTAATGAAGATCTTAATTTCTGGTTTATTTAAGCAAACTGATTGCTCGTGTCTTTGTTCATGAGCTCCTGGCATGGTGTGCAGATGCAGTAAATAATGCGTGGAAATACCTTTAAATCATTTCTGGCCTTTGTGCTCAAGTCGCTGTGAAGGTCTGGGTTGGGTATTTTATGTAACTTTCATGCATCTATTTTCATGTAGACATTCACAGTCCTTTTTATATTTACACCTGCACTGACTTCAACTTACTGATGCATTTAACTACAGTCAGCTTGTAAAAACAGAGTTGAACACAGTTTAGCAGTGCTCAGATTTGTTTCCCACAAGCCCCCCACTCCCCCAAATTTGTGTTCTCATACATTGTCTGTATAGCATTACAGAGCTTTGCCTATTTCTTACACAGCACACCTGGATTGCAGCCCTTTACTTGAGGAAGGGATGGTCTGAGAATGTGTTTAGCTCTGAGGGTTTAAGAATTGATTCATTTGGCAGAGAACATTTTAATAAATAAATGTCTTAAGAATAAAAAATAAATAAAAATGGATTCAAAACCACTTCTTAATCTTAGTTTAAAATTATATCAATATCTATTTTATTTATTGTTAAAACAGACATACAATTACCAAAAAGTCAAGATTCCTTTCCTGGGTTAAATAGATGGAGAAAATGGATGTTTGGTAAACAACCAGGATAGTTAATTGATCTTAATCTGCCACATTTCCTTTTGTCAGCAGCTTTGCATATTATTCACAAGCATTCTCCAAAAGCACTTTTACAAACATCATGAAAACCTGCATCTTTTGCAAGATGGGCAGTTTTGTTTTGCAGTTGATTTACATTTTATTGTACTATTCTGCTTAATACCATAGCACAAGAAGACTCACCAAGAATGATTGAAAAGGTCTGTTGACAGAAATTGTCAGAAATAGACGTTGATCTGAATCAGAGGAGGAATGTTTGAGTGAAAACCAATTTTTTAAGTGTTTTTTTGTTCTTTAGTTAATATTTTTGTGTTATAACCCTTTTTGCTTTCTTATGACCTTATTTCTTTGGGGGTTCAAAATACAGTGTCTGGATGATAAAAAGCCCTTCTATACACACTAGTAAGTGTTCCTACAAGAATTTGAGAACACTGAAATTAGAAAACCTGAATTCCTGATCTAGCTCTACCATTAATTAGTTTTGTGATCATCAGTCATTTCATCTCTTGCTGCTAGGTATTATAGCTAATCCTATGGCATTGTACCTAATCCTACACATAGTAGTGAAAGGAGGTTCTGTAGAGCCAGGAGCCTAAGCTTCATATAGAGTCATTCAATGATTTCTAGTTTGTTTTTGTTTTTGTTTTTTAAGATGTATTTATTTATGCATACAAGAACTGGGGTATAGGCCAGAGGTGCAAGGGATGAGTAGATTCACCAGAGACAAGAGTGGGGAGCAGAACAGGCAGATCTACCAAAATACACTGCTGAAAGGGAGCAGTGAGCCAGACAGGAAAGGTCTGCTGTGCTTTATGGGTTACCTCCCTCCCGGGGATCAAACTCCTGCTGCAATGGCTGCAAATAGCTTCATAGTGCTGTGCCTTAACCCCTTACACCACCAGGGAGGCCCACTAGCTTCTTATTTTTAAATAAACTTAATGATGAAGTGTAGTATTCATATGTAGCTCAATGAATTACAAAGTAAATACACTAGCAAATAGGTAGAACATGAGTATACCAGAAGTTCCTTCCCCACGCTTATGCTCTTTTCATTCATGATGCCCTCCCTCAAAGATAACCACTATTCTAATTTCTGTTGTCATAGATTTGTTTTACCTGTTTTCAAATTTATATAAATGGATCAGAGTATGCACTCTTGTGGGGGTTTTTCTAAGATTTGTTTATTTATGCATATAAGAACTGGGGTACAGGCCAGAGGTGTGGGGGGTGAGAGGAGTCACCAGAGACAGAGTGGAGAACAGAACAGGCAGATAAACTGAAATACACTGCTAAGGGGAGCAGCAGGTGAGATAGGCGAGATCTGCTGTGCCATGTGGGTCAGCTGCTTGGCCAGGGATGGAACTCATGCTGCAGTGTCTACGGATGCTTCGTAGTGTGGTGCTTAACCCCTGGTGCCACCAGGGAAGCCCTGTTCTCTTGTGTTTTGATGTTGTGTTAAAACCAACATCATCTCTGTGATTCATCTATGTTTTTGTGTGTAGCTCTAGTTTACTATATAAAATATTACATTGTATGAATATATCACAATGTATACTTTATCATTATGGAAATTTAGGTTATTTACAGTTTTGGACTGCTTCGTACTATTTTGACTGTTTTGTACATGTCTTTTGACATGCACATGTATGAAACTCTAAGATTGGAGTTACTGAGTCACAGGTTATGCTACATTTAGCTTTAATAGATACTGTCATGTAGTGTTCTGTAGTTGTAACAGTTAACTTTTGCCATTTGTGTATGAGAGAGGCAGTTGCTCTCCCTTCTTGTTAATACTTGGTCAGCCTTTATAATTTTAGCCATTTTAAGGGGTATATTGTGGCATCTTATTTAATTAGGTTGCACACCTTTTCATTCATTTTCCCTTTTGTTTGTGTTTTTGTTACCTGATAGCATTTGTAAAGCCCCAGGGAGGCTTGGGTAAAATCACTACTGTGCAATTATTGATACTATGTTAATGTAATTCAGGAGACAGGCTTGAGGCTTTGAGACAGGCTTTGAGACTTTCCTGAGTATCAAAACAGTTTAGAATTTTCTCATGGTCAATGAATTATAAATTTCAGTTTTCTTTATGTTAAAACCCTATTGAAAGTATGGTAAGTGCCACAAAACTGACAGGAGGAATGTGTGCTGGGGAGTCAACTGTGCTCACCACCTAAAATGACTTGGCATCTGAATACTCACCACTCCAAGACTGTTAATCACTACATTATTATTCTTGGTGTCTAAACTTTCTGCATTTATTTTTTTTAAGATTTATTTATTTATGCACGCAAGAGCTGGAGTCCAGGTCAGAGGTGTGGAGAGTGAGAGGGTTCACCAGAGACAGAATGGGGAGCAGAACAGGCAGATAGACTGAAGTACACTGCTGAGGGGAGCAGCTGGCAAAGCAGGAGGGATCTACCGCACCATGTCAGTTGCCCACCCTGGCGGGGATTGAACTCATGCTGCAGTGGCTGTGGATGCTTCATAGTGCAGTGCTCAACCCCTTGTGCCTCCAGGGAGGCCCCTAAACTTTTGCATTTAATCCTCAATACTAGAAATACTTCTTGAGCACTTATTCTTTATCAGCCATTTTGCCAGGTGTTTTTCTATGCTTTAGTCGCATAACAACTCTTATTGATAATCTCTTTTCTCTTTTTGTCTATCCATCCTATGAGGTACCATCTTTTTTTACTCTTCCCAATCAATGCTTTATTGACCTTCTGTCCTTTTTTCACATCCATCAAAAAACATTAATTTCTGTTTGTTTACCCTTTTTTGGGCAAGGCTGTTGAGCACAGCTAAAGGACATTCTATTATTGGGCAACCTTCTGCTAGATAAGCTTTAACATTGACTGAGCCATCAGTACCGGTAAGAAATCCCATTTTCCATTTGTTCTTACTGTTTTCCTCTGAAACTCTTCTCTGTATCCTCACTTTCAGCACACAATCCCTTTTTTGACATCACAAATAAATGTAAGTTACTAGTTCGAAAGTATATAACTTCTAACTTTCCATCACCAAATCTAAAATCCTATCTTGACACTCCTTTTTTCTCTTTTAATTTTGCTACAAAGGAGAAGTTGCCTCTTTTTCTAAGGCCAGTATTTCCACCTGGGCAGAATTTCACTCCCCACCAGCATTAATTAATGTTGTCAGAAAAGTTATACTGTTGGTTTTTCCATCTCTGCAGGTTTGCAGCCATCATTAAGCATGTTTTAACCAGCATTTATACCAACCAACAAATTAAACACCCATTCTTAGTCTCAACATTCACTTGTATATAATGCTGCCTCCCTTATTAAAACCAAAAGATAGGTTGATTCACTGTCTATCTTGGCTTGCTATTTATTTTCCTATCTTAATTTGGCTTTCAAATTCATTCAGAGGAGTACTTATTGAGAAGCCCTCTGTGGCATTTTGCTAGGTTCTAGGGTTGCATTTGGTGAGCAAAACCCAGTAATCTCTGTCCCTGTAAAGTTAATGCAGTAAAGAGTGAGACATTAGTCAGGCAATCACTGACTATATGGCAATAGTGGTAGGAATTAAAAGGAGATGAGCCATAGTATAAGGAGAGCATATGGATGGATGATTTTACCATCAGGAAGATTTTCTTAAAGATGTAATTGAACTCAGAACTGAAATAAGAGTAAGCGCTAACGATGCACTTTTTTAGGAAGCACTTCCTAGGTTAGAGGGAACAAAACAAAATGTGCAGGCCTTGAGTCTAAGACCTACTTCCCATAGAATGGCAAATACAAGAGATTTATTAAAGGCCATGTGACTGAAACACAGAACATAAGGAAGGGAGAGGATGATATATAGTAAAACTGGAGGTTGGTAGAGACCTGCCCCTGTATAGCCTCATAAATAAAGTTAGGGAATTTTATCTTTGTTATGAGACCCTTTTAAGAGAGAGGAAAGAGGGAGGGAGAGCGCGGTGCTGGGTGGGTATTATCTATTTTTCTTTTGAAAAAAGGTGGACAATGGTGGATGGTTATGGGTGCTTAAGTGATGGGTGTGGTGTGGAAATGTCACATTTTAAGAAGTGTGAGCCTATATCCCTAAATCATACACAATGTAGTCAGTCAGTATTACCATAATAAAGCAATGATGCAGTTTATAAAATGTTTACTTTGTATGATTGAGTTAGATCTCAGAGTGGTATAGCTGGTAGATTAAACCGGAAACTCTACAGTAATTTAGTGACTTGGACTAAGGTGGTAGCAACAACAATAGTATCAGTGAAGAAAGATATATTCAAGAAATCAGGAGGTAAAATCAGCAGGTTTTAGTCACAATAACTACCATACATGATTGCGATGACTATTAGATAAGCAAATTAAGACAGAACAGTACCTGATAGTGAGTAAATTCATAATAAATATTGACTCCTATTTTTGTTGTGATGGTGGTGGTGGTGAATTGGAAGATGAGGGAAACAAGGTGCCATTTAGGACCACTGAAATAGAGGAATGATGCTATCCATCAAGAGGAGGTATTGGAAAAGCATCAAAGCTTTATAGGAAAGGTTGATAATTTTGTATTTGAGATATGCTTAATTCCTCATGTGTATGAGGCTTTAAGGTTTATGATAAGATGGCAGGTTTGGAGAGCTGTGGGTTAGAAGTGTAAATTTGTGAATGATCTGCAGGTAGAAGATAATTTCTTCATTTAAGCTATGGAGAGTTGGGTCTAGGATAAAGACTAGGGAATAAACCTAAAAAGTGACCAAAAAACAAAGAAAAGAAATAGCCAGAGAGTAGAAAATAAGACTTTTAAGAAACAGAGAAGAAATTGTTTTTGTAGGAAAGTGGCAACTTTTGAAACTTGTGAGAAGTTAGAATAAGATTAGAACTTAAAATGCCTATAGTTTGTAGTAATACAGAGAGGAGCTTGACTGTGTTGAGTTGTTTGATGGGAAAACAGAGATGGAAGCCAAATTAGCATCTGTGGAAGTATGAGAAAATTGAGAGCTCTTTTGAAAAATCTTCCCTTGAAGATAGTGAGGAAGTCAAATGATTGTTTGGTTTTGTTTAAGTGGGAGAGATATAGTGTGTTTAAAAGCTGGTGGGAGGAATTCATTTGAGATGTAGAGATTGAAAATATGTGAGACAGAATATATAATTGATAGATGATTCCTTGAGATGAGCTCCAAGTAAAGATGATTAACTGCATATCGGAGGAGGACAGTTCCACCTCCGTAAGAATGGAAGGAGAAAAGGGTACAGAGGTAGGCAGCTATGTGGGCGGGTGTGTTTGGAACCAGAAGGAAGAAAAGTGTATCCAGAGGATATTATTTTTTCTGAAAAGTAGTTGAAATCATCTGCTAAAATGAAGGAGGAAGATGATAAAGCTGGACGTTGAGGGAGTCTTTGTGAAGAATAAAAATGGTATGATGACTGGCAGTGTTTTTTTTTTTATTTTTATTTTTCAACTTTCAAATTGTCATGAATTTATAATGAGTATTTGTCCCTAACCTACCTTCAAAGTCTGTCTAATCTGGTTCCAACTTCTCCCATCTGGGCTTATTTCACTTTTCTCTTGGCCATTTTACTCCATGCACCTGTTTTCCTTTCCAAGCCTAAAAATGTGCCATTGTCTTTAACTCTTCTTCAACTCATGATTTAGTTTTTACCTTAAGTAGCACATCCTCTGAAAGTCCTACGTTATGTCAAAGTCTTTGGTTAAATACACCTTTGACAGCTCTCTATTCCGTTACATTTATCATCTCTATAAAGGTGGCATTCACTCTTTAAGGTGTCTTTGTTAGTACCTACTAAACTTTGAGGGCAGAGAATTGCGTCTGTCTTATTCAGTGCTGTTTTGCAAACATCCACCACACAAGTACTCAAAATATTTAATAGTTGATGTTGTGGTATTGTTGATAACATTTAGAGGGTGAGGGCAGTATAAGAAGAAAAGTGGATAGGCTGAAACTCTACAAAGAAGCACATTTTAAAGAATAGGAAGAAGAGTGTACTGGAAATTGAATGGAAGGAAGAAAACAGAGAATAATGTCACTGAAACCAAGATTTAAGTTTATATTAAGGAATATCAGATGTTACAGAAAGGTCAAAAGATTAAATGCCCACTGGATTTGCAAACTGGTGATTTTAGCAGATCAAGGTTTAATGGAATGGTGGGAGGGAAACAACAAGTTTTAGAGGACAAATAAGGGAAAGTGTGGTTAGTACATGGAGAAGAACCTGCCTTCTGTGTGTTTCAGGCTTTGCAGGATAGGATTTATGTTCCTCCCCTCAATTTGTAAGTATCTAATGCATACTGCCATTATTACAGTATGTTGCATACTGAATAAATGAATACAGAGCACATCTTTAGGAAGACATGGCACTAAAATTTCCTATTTTCTGAGAAGAGAGACAAGATTTGGGATGTAACAAAAAGGACAGCCT
This sequence comes from Galemys pyrenaicus, assembly GCA_019455555.1. NCBI lineage: Eukaryota > Metazoa > Chordata > Mammalia > Eulipotyphla > Talpidae > Galemys > Galemys pyrenaicus. The sequence goes on from JAGFMF010011726.1 coordinate 3,951,894, forward strand.
TAGAAGCCACCATACACCTTCCCAGGACAGTGCCTTCATTGCACCTCAGCTCTACTCAATCTGCTCCTCTTTCCTATTGTCAAATCTTGGGGAGAGGGGATCACATGAGCCTAGTTTTGCTTGAATCGTATATATATATGGTAAGGAAAATAGGGTCATGTAGCACAAACGTGATCTTGAAAAGAACCATTTTGTGGATTGAGGCCATTATTCCCTAGGGAGGGGAAATTTTAAGTCAGATGGCAACTCTAGTTAGCCTCTACTACAAAGATTCATATCTGTGAAATAGCTGGTATATTATCTATTTTAATACATAATAATACAAGTATATGTAATTGCATTCAGTTGAACTGTCAAAAATGTGGTTGGTGAAAGTAATAGTTAAGAATATACCATCTGTTGGTTCCTCCCCTAGGAGGAACATAAGGGAACCAAAGGAGGATCAAGGAAAGGAATAAGAACAATAATAATAATAACAATAACAGCAATAAAGACACAG
>JAGFMF010011726.1:3952530-3983583 GCA_019455555.1 Galemys pyrenaicus
ACTGAGGTGATGGTGCACTGGTGAGATGGTGATGGGGAATACATGGGGATTACAATTAATGGCAAATATATGTAAATTTTAAAATATTTTAATAAAAAAGAGGAAAAAAAACAAAGAATATACCATCTGTGCTCAATATCATAGATTTTGTGCTTAGGTTACTGGAAAATTGTGTGTCAGGATTAAATAAGTTCTTAGACTTTCTTTTGGAATTATTAAATACTGGGAGATTCAAAAGTTACACACATTTCAACCGTGTGTAGGAGGAATCAGCACCACTAAGTCCTGTGTTCAACAGTCAGTTATACAATTTAAATGGACTCAAACTATTATACTGTAAGCTTTTATTATAAAAAGTTATATAAAATATTTTGTGTCTTCTATAAAATTTTGAGTAATGTTTAGCCATTCACTACTTTGAGAAATAATACTATAATGGACATAACTTGTACTTTGGAATCAACAGATCTGGATTTGAATCTTATTTGTTTGTTTGTTTAGCCAACTTCTCAAGGTTCTTTATTTGATTAGATGATCTAATCCATTATTTCTAGATATTTTGAGCCTTTGGTCTTGCTTGCATAAGTTATTTCAGTCTTTTGTTAATATTACTGGTACTGGCAGTACCAGTGTTGGGTCTAGGATCTGATTATATGCTACTTTACAGCTGATTAACTAGACTGTTGGGGATGCTGGCAGCAGACTCTTAAATCATAGACAGGCTTGATTACTTACAGCACAGCTTCATTAATGTCAACCTGTAGTGGTCAGTTCCCCTTGTCCCACAAGTGCTGTGAGAGTAACATGGTTGTATACACGGTAGGTTTTTATTAATGCTGAGGAATGAACACTGAACTTAAGGAATCTGCCATTTCTTAACAAGTATAAGCAAGCCTGCTCTTTGTCCTGGAGAGGAGACATAGGTTATTTGCTGCCCACACAATCCTGAGGTGTGGCAGCCAGGGCAATAAGTGGCAGGGCTTGCATTCTTGGCATGTCCAAGAAGCTATGTAAGAATTTAGGGGACCCATGGAGTCTCTCCAGCACAGGAAGGTACCCAAAGGGGATCTCCTGAGTTCCAGCCATCTTCTACCTCAGGGCAGGCATCTAGAACAAATGCACTAACTTTTGTCCATCTTACAGGTGGCATAAGGAGACCAAAAGGCCAGGTCACAGCCTTCTAATTCTATGAAAACATCACTATCTCTTGTTTGAATTGTTTTTCTCTTTGGGCCCCAGATTTCTAAACTAACAGGACCCAGAACCCTCCAGAAAGACTAATTGCTGAGATCAGAAACCTAATTTTTATAACTTATTCATTAAATGTAATAGTGATGGGAACCAGGGGCCTCCCCGGTGGCGCAGTTAAATTCACACACAACACACTATGAGGCAAACTGCAGCCACTGCAGCATGAGTTCTATCCCTGCCGCCAGTCAGGGAAGGGACCCACATGGCGCAGCAGACCTCTCCTGCCTTGCCCTCTGCTCCCCTCAGCAGTGTATTTCACTCAATCTGCCTGTTCTGTTCCCCACTCTGTCTCTGGTGGATCCTCTCACCTCCTCTCCTCCCCCCCCACCTCCCCACACTTCTGGCCTGTACCTCAGCTCTTGTATGCTTAAGTAAATAAATCTTTAAAAAAAAAAAAATAGTGATGAGAACCTCTTGCTTCCATCCTTTGGTTGCCAGACTAATTCTAGCTGCCAGGTAAACCATTTTATCTTTATAAATTACATGAGATCAGTTCATTTAAACATCGATTCTGCCGCTTAAAGAAAAAGTTTGAAAACCACTGATATAGGGCTTTTTCTGAAAAGAGAATATAGTGTGTGGGCCCAGCTTTCTTTTTCATCATGGTTCTTGTGAGTTGGATTTGAGCCCAGCCATCTTTTCCTTTTCCTTACAGGACAGATATGCAAATACTAAGATTGAGATTATTGGGATATACAGGGATGTGTAGAAAAGCCTACATGTGTTTCTGAAACAAACCCTCTGTTTTCCAACTTTGTTTTACTATCGAAACACTGCATATGGGGGTGGGGGGGGTTTACAAATACTTGCCCACCTGTCAGTGTAGTATGTTTTATTTCACTTAGCTATTGATCCTTATATAAACCTGCTAAATTGAGACAATCTCAGAGGACTAAATCTATGGAATTCACACACCAAAGCCCTACCCCAACTCCCAACAGAAATTAGATGAACCCTGTAGGTGTGATTTCTCATTTCCAAGTTTGTCTTATCTTTTAGGTTTTCTGATTTCTTGCTGGCACAGGGAGTGCTTTGTTCTATTTTTCTCAGTCAAGGTATCATTCATTATTCAGATTATCAGCAGTGAACCAAATGACAGTTTAAAGCACTCCATCTAATTCCTTATTAGCAACATAAATTTCTCCCAAATTTGAGACTTAATAAACACTAAATTCCCACCTTTGTGATTGTCCTGTGAATTAAGATTAAAGGAAACTGTATATTTCTGCTCTCCCTGGTTGGTTGGTTTATTTGATTGGCTTGTTTGTTTTTGCTGATGTCTCAGCCAGAAGGCATTCACGTAAATGTTTGGGTAGAGTCAGGGTAGCTGCTTAGCTCTGAAGCCTGGGCTAGCTTCCATCGGAATAGTTTTAACACCTGCAAAAGCTGGTTTTGCTCCAGTTTCGAGGTAGCTGGTATTCAGTATGTCAGGTTTCACTATGACATACTGTTGCTGTATGCCAAAGGGTTCCTAGGACTTCTAAATTCAGCAGAGTATCATCCCTAGCCCCACAAACCTAAAAAAATACAGACAAGTTTTCCATCTCTGTAATAAACAGTGCAGACACTGACACATCAGTAACATCCTAACCCACTTTATTGTTTTCCAAAAACACAAAAGAAACTTCAATATTGAGTGGAACAGATGGTTTTCAAAGGAAATGTTAGACAAGAAAATCTTGGTTTTTGGTTTCGGCAGGTTTCCAGTCTGTCAAATGTCTGTAATTTATACTCTTAAGACTGAACTCATCTGGGAGCCATCACTTATCAAAAGGCTAATGGGGGAAACTGTGTTTACCATAGAAGGAAGGAATTTCACCCTTGAATAATGATGCTTCTCTGACAGAGGACATACTTTTTCTCTTGGGCAAAATGTTGAAATTTGCCAGGGTGATTACTTTGCAACCATCCCAGGCCAGGTAAGTTCATTGTCAGTTCTCACAGATGAAAAGATAGTTTGGAGCCTTTGGTACGTATTTACAGGCCTTTAATGCTGAATCGGGACAGACCAGCTTTCTCGCTCTTTCTCTGGCTGTCTCCTCCCAGAGTCTCAGGACGCCATCATGATAGCCCCTCGCCACTCAGGACAAGTGTCCCTATTTACATATAGGTGTGACCCGTGACCTCTGGGCCCAAGTGTCCATAATCACAGGTGCCCATGCAAGACCACAGGTGCCAGACACAGACGCTAATGCAGGAGGGTGGGAAAAGCCTGATGATGTCATTTACCCTATAGTGCGATACTCAGCTGCTCAGACTCCTCGAGCTTCGTCTCTCCTCCCCCAACCACCTGTTTTCCATCCTGCACATATAAAGCCTAATTTCATTTCTTTTTTTGAACTGTTTTCCTGGCCGTGCAGCGCTGAAATGACTGAGTTCCATCTAATGGCAAAATCCCACTCCCTATTGAGAGAAGAGTATCCATATTTGTAGCAGGCAGTTGCGCAGAGCAGTTTGTGGCTTTGCATTCTCCACACCCTTGTGTCTCCAGTGTGACTCGTATCTCTTAATCCTGTTTCTTGGGGACATCTTTTTTCACCTCATCTGTCTGCATTTGTCTGTTACAGAATGACCTTGGATTTATCTACAGTCTGTGATATCCATGAATACTTCGTTGCAGATCATCTTTTTTTCCTCTTTGAGTCTATCTGAACCTACTGTAACCACCTATTGTAATTGCCTGAGTCTTTAAGGGAAATCTCTTAATTTTTAAAAGGATACTTACAAAATTCCCTAGATCTCTAGGCTCTTTCTGAGAGCTGTTATTAGTTTACTCCTGAATTCTTCCTCCATTTATCTCTTTGGTTCATAGCAGTTTGTTTGAATAAATAGCAAAAATAATTTTTTACTGATATCTTCTTTTAAAAAGCAATTATATCAAAGTGCATCTCCTTTTCCTTTAAAAAGCCATTTGACCTAAATTATCACATTCACCTTTAATGAAGAAAAAGCTTCCTGTATTAAGCTGGGTGTCTTTTGTTTTCTTTCACTTTATTAGTTGCCTTATTCTGATTATATGTGTGCTTAAATACTTGCCTTTTTTTTTTTTTTTTTTTTTTTTGCTTTTTTGAACAAACATGATTATTCCTGGAGAGATCTTTTTAATTTTCTCTCAGCTTCTGGGTTTATTATGACTTTTCTAGCATCTCAATCTAAGATTTATCCACAAGTAATAAGGGCTCCATTTTCCTTTATCTTTTCAGTGACTTAAATCTACCACCCAACTATAGTTGAATCTGCAGTCTACTCAGGGAATTATACCCGGGACCAACCTCATGCTGGGAGGTATTGAAAAGCTATATAAATCCAAAGGTTAGTCACTCCTTAGGCCTCTCCTTGGGATAACAATGAAGAGTAGACTTTGGGACATCTGATTACATGCCTCCTGCTAATGGCACTACATGTCCTTACAAGGTAGAACCTCATATATCTCTATGGCGCTTACATGAAACCTAGTTGAATTCTGTAATCCTGCCTGGCAAATATACATAAAGCAAATCAAAAATCATTCCACCAAGACATATCTAAAATTGTTGTCTTCATAACCAAAGCACTCTTCCTAGTAAAGCCCATTAAAATTTGAAAGCACATATTAAAATTAGCAGCTACAAATATTGGTGAGAATGTGGTGAAAATGAACTCTCCTACACTGCTGGTGGGAATGCAAACTGGTCCAACCACTATGAAAGCTGTATAGAGGTTCCTCAACCTACTAAAAATGGAGCTACCATATGACCCAGCAATTCCATTTCTAGGGATCTACCCAAAGAACACAAAAACACCAATCCAAAAGAATACATACACACTTATGTTTATTGCAGCACTATTTATAATAGGTAAGACTTGGAGTCAACCCAAATGCCCCAAAATAGACGACTGGACCAAAAAGATGTGGTATATATACACAATGGAATACTGTTCAGCAATCAAAAAAGATAAACTAATGCCATTCGCAGCAACGTGGATGGAGTGAAATAAGTCAGAAGGAAAAAGAAAAATACTGGGTAGTTTCACTTATAGGAGGAATATAGGGGATCCAGATAAAACAACTATAAATCAGAGACATTCTGCAGGGGAGGGGGATAGGACAGGATCAAAACAAGGGCTGGAAGAGCACCAGGGACTAGGGTGAATGATGCAAGGGTGAATTGGTGGTAGAAATTCTGTGGGGTCTACACCTGAGGAAAGAAAGCAAATATTGCAAGAAAAATAAATAGGGTTAAAAACAAAAACACTTGAGAGCACTAAAGCAGCACCAAAGTTCATTCTCCTGTTGTTCCTTGAGTACCTATGCATATGGTTTGAGGGGCCCTCCACCAATGCTTGTTGTGAACAGTTGAGAGGTAGTCACAGGAGACAGAAATTAATAGTGACCACAAACTGGAGAAACATGACTTTGACCTGAGCTTGCTCTTCTTTCTTCCACTCCAATCTGAAGCAGAGTGACTGGTTAATGGGAGTCTTCTGCCACAGGGGCAAGCCTGCCACAGTGAGCTATAATCCACTTTGGGGGCAGATTTATGGACAAAGAATGCACCAGGAGACCTGGACATAGGTGTTCTGTGACTCCTTCCCAACCTGTAGTCACCTCCACAAGTGAGGAAGAGAATCCATTGTGAAAGAGAAACCTAAATTTTTTCCTAAATGAGAAACAATTATCCTAATATATTTTTTCATTTATTCTATCCCATATCATTTAACTTATTTACTTTCTCACAACATTTTTTAAATTAATAGACTTAAATTTTAAAGTTTTATTTTACAGAAAAATTGAGCAGAAACTGTAGTTTCCACTTAACCTCCCCTAACCCTCCACACAGTATTAATATCTTACTTTAATGTGGTACATTTGTTCCAATTCAAGCCAATATTGTTATTGCTAACCATAGTTTACCTTAGGGTTCACTCTGTGTTGGTGTATTCTGTGGGTTTTGAAAAATGGACAATGTGCATTGAATAAAATGTGCAAAGACACAGATAGTTCCACTGCTACCATATTATACAAAATAATTTCACTGCCCTAACTCCCTCAACTTTGCCTTTTCACCACATTTTTGGAATCTATCTTTTTTGTATACAAATTCCCGTTTATTGCTGATTCCTCACAATTTCTTAGGTTTCTCCACATAATCCTTTTGTGCCGCTATGATTTAATTTTATTTTTCTCATTTGTGTTTCTTTATGTGTTACTATGTGTAAGTTGGCTAATTGCTTTTCTCATATTTATCTTATTTTTGTCTGACCACCTTTTATATTATTCTGTTAAGTGTTAGGTTGATTATATTTTGTTTCCTACTGATTTGCCTAGTATTTCCAGAACAGTGTTAAATAATAGTAGTGACAAGGTTATACATGCATTCTCTTGATTGAGAATGTCTTTCCTATTTCATCATTAAATGTGATGTTGGTGTGGATTTCTGATAATGACCTTCAATATATAGACACATTTTAGTAGTGTCAGAAAATGAATTTTTAATTCTATCAGATGATTTTTTTCCCCAAAGATGTTATTTATGCGCACAAGAACTGGGGAACAGGCCAGGGTGGGATTAGGGGGGTGAGAGATTCACCAGAGACAGAGTGGGGAACAGAACAGGCAAATCTACTGAAGTACACTGCTGAGGGGAGCAGCGGGTGAGATAAGAGAGGTCTGCCATCTGGCAACCTCCCTGGTTGGGGATTGAACTTGTGCTGCAGTGGCTGTGGATGCTTCATAGTGTGGTGTTTAACCCCTTGCGCCACCAGGGAGACCCCAGACAACCATTTATTAATGATTTCTACATGACTTTTTTTTCATAACTTATTTAGACAATGAGTTACACCCAACAGAATTATTGTTCTTAAACCCTCCTTGCATTCCTAGATTACTAATATTTGACTAATACCCTGCTAAATTCAGTTTGCAAGTATTTGGCAGATATATAAACAAGTCCTAATGTAAGGAAAGTGCAAAGAAAATGACTAAACTAGCAACAGGCAATTACAGAAAAAAAGGCAGTGAGGAAGCATAATAATTATAAAAATATAAAAATAGGTGGTATATATAAGATGAAGCCAAAGTTATCAGTAATAAATGTGAGCAGTTAAAATAAACCCTACCAAAAATAATCTTGGATGGTGAGAACTTCAACCTAAGTTACACAAAAATCTATGAGAGACTAGAAATTCAAAAGGTAAAAATTATCAATACAAAGATATAACAGTTCTGGGGAGACATAAATTACAGGGTTTTAAATTTTTTCCTTGAACATGTATAATTTAAAAAGTAGGTGTTTGGAGCCTTCCTGGTGGAGTAGTGGTTAAGTCTCAGCAGTATTACCATTGCAGCCTTAATTTCATCCCTGGCCAGGGAGGTGACCCACGTGGCACAGCAGACCCCTCCTACCTCCACCACTGCTCCCCTCAGCAGTGTATTTCAGTAGATTCGCCTGTTCTGCTCCCCACTGTTTCTGGTGAATCCTCTCACCCTCTGCACCTCTGGCCTATACCCCAGTTCTTGTATGCATAAATGAATACTAAGGATATCTAAAAAAAATAAGGTAGGTTTTTTTGTTCTGTAAGTTTCACTTCTATTTATCAAAGTCTTGTTGTCTCTCATATTCTGCAGCTTCCCTGAGTATCTGTCTCTTCTAATGTTTTATCTGTAGATGTACCTCTTTCCAGATGATTGATAATAGGAGGAACCATTCTTTTTAGGTCAGTCCCATCTCTTGTCCAAACCTATAAAGCTATTTTAGCATAATCAAATAAATTATCATTTACATACAAAAGATTCCTCCCCTTTATCTACCCCCCACACACACACATACATTAACATGTAGCTGGAAATTAATCTTAGACTAAGTTACTGTACAAAACCTGATTTGTCAAACTGTCTTCAGTGCCTGTAAGCTGTCTACACTAAACTCCCTTTTGCCAAGATTGCTACATTTTGGTTTAACTCTGTTTTTGAAACTTCCCATCAGTAGTCATAGATCTGTTCCCCATGAGAACTCTCTGATCTGATTTGCTTGCTATTCGGTCAATTTTTTTTTTCTTTCCCTTCCTCTTTTCTTCTTTCCTCTCAAGCAGCTACATCATCTAATTTTGGTAGAAACAAAATAGTTAATTTGATTTTTCTACCTGGTATTTTTTGGTGTGGTATTCAGTAGAACCCCTGAGATCTATTCCTACTCTACAATTTTCCCCACCATAATAGGAAATTGAAAATTTCCCTTTAACAATAACTTTAAGTAATCTGTATATCATTGTTAGGAATAACCTACAGACCTTGTGAAAAAAAAATCTTCAAATAAGTTATATAAGTAAAATTTTGTTTACCTCTTAGCCCAGTTTGATGCCCATTTCCTTCCTTTAGAATTGTTTCTCATGGAGTAAAAAAATAAATAGTGATTTATATATCAGAAACTATTATAGTTTCAATAAAACACTGATAATTTGTAATATGCCATAACTTTTAGCTACTAAGCCATTATTTAGACGAGTGAATGATACTTTTTTATTCTGAATATATTTTCTTCATACTCCTATTGCTTAAGAGAGTGCTTAACATATTGTAAACTCTAAATTTTCTCAGAGCCTAACCTATACATGTCTTTAAGACATTGGAATTTTATTTTACAAAAAAAGATGGTGTTTTTTGCTTGAAATTCATCTTTAAGGATTTCAGCAAATCTTAATTTATTTCTTCAATATTTCACTTTTCCAGCATTTTATTTAGATAGATCTACCTTCTTTCATCAACCTAAAGAGACACCATTTTGTCTTCAGTTTGATATCGCAATTTAAAACTGGCTGTCCTCCAGGTCCTATCAGAAGTGCGTTTGAGAGAAATGTTATTTAAGGAAAGTTATCCTGTCCGTTCTGTTATCTGACATGTTCCTATTTCAAGTTAGATTTCGAAATTTACTTCTTGGGAAATGCAATGTGCGTTCTATCAAGCATAGGTTATTGAGAAAGAAAACAGATTTCTGTGTTTGAAAAGCCATCAAAGATATTGTTGCTATGTCATTTATGTTCCCATAGAAAATCACCCTAAGAATTAAAATGTGGGGCCCGCCCTGGTGGCGCAGTGGGTTGAGCAACACACTGTGGAGCAAACTGCAGCCACTGCAGCGCGAGTTCGATCCCTGCCGCCGGCCAGGAGGGTGGCCCACATGGCGTAGCAGACCTCTCCTGCCTCATCCACTGCTCCCCTCAGCAGTGTGTTTCTGTCAATCTGCCTGTTCTGTGTCCTGCTCTGTCTGGTGGATTCTCTCACCACCCCCACATCTCTGGCCTGTACCCCAGTGCATGTATGCATAAATAAATAAATCTTTAAAAAAAAAAAAGAATTAAAATGTGTGTCAGGAAAAAAAACTTTTTGGTTTCCCTAATCTTTTTCTGATTATAAAGTTCTTTACTCCCCCCCACCCCGTCTTTTGTTTATATGTTTGCTAAGCTAGGCCCAGTGAACCCTTTCTGATTTATTTCTCTCTTGATCAGAAAACATTGTGTGATGTGATCCTTATGGTCCAGGAAAGAAAGATTCCTGCTCATCGCGTTGTTCTTGCTGCAGCCAGTCACTTTTTTAACTTAATGTTCACAAGTAAGTATTTTAAGATTAAACTTATTATTTCTATGAGGAAGGGTTTAGTTAGACATGAATGAAAATAGGACCTTTTCCTAGTTTTAAGACCTTAGAAAAAGTGATGATGGTGATGACTGATCAAAAACCAAATGTCCTATTATCTCTGAAGGCCAGATGTCTTTGTTGGTAGAGTTACAGCTTCTACTGGTGTTTTTCCCCCTTAACCTCAGGTGGAAAAGCAAAAGGACAGATATCTAATACATTTTTTCTAGCAAATTTAAATAAAATTGAAAAATGAGACATATATTATTATATTAGAAAGAGTGCTAGATTTGGAGTTGAAGAAGTCCAAGTCCTGCTTTCTGTCCTTGTTGCTGTTTTATGAGCCAAATTAGGTTATTTAATTGCCTCAAGTTTTCTCTTTGATATTCTGATCCTTACCAGGGTTTCAGAGAATAATGGAGCTTTACAAGCTCAGGTGACTAGACATAAAAATTGCCATTGTTTTCATAAGTTTGTTCCAGCTACATCAGAGGCATTTTGCCCATAGCAAATGAGTGCTACTAAGTTACTTTAGGAGATAGGAAATACTCAATCTAGCTTTATATATTTGTTCACTTGGGCATTTTTTTTAAGCACAGTAGTTCAGCAATTTCATAGATTTAAGATTGATTATTTAAGTCACACTTCAATTGTGGAAAGTATATTTATTATAAAAATAATACTGTTGTCCTTCCTAAGGTATTTTCTTCCAGAGATATTTGTCCTAGTCTTCCATAGTTAACATGGCCTGGAATATTCTGTTTCAGCTAAAATTGATACTACTAAAAATGGTACTACTCATCCCATTTATGTTTCTTCACTTTAGCTAACATGCTTGAATCAAAGTCCTTTGAAGTAGAACTCAAAGATGCAGAGCCTGACATTATTGAACAACTTGTGGAATTTGCTTATACTGCTAGGTAAGTTAAGAAGGGTCATTTCTGTTGTGGAGTAAGATTGGAATCTATCATGGCAAAACTTTGTAACTAATATGCTCCAAATTCTTCATAATTAAAAATTAAAGGGTGGAGACATTTGAGGATCCTGTACCATACTAACTTAAGAACTGAGAAGTGGTTTAATTTATTTAATTTCAGGGACAAGTAAAGGATATATTCTGTAGTAGCATTACTTAAATAATAAAAATTATAGGAAACTAATGACACTTTAACTTAATTACAGAATTTCTGTGAATAGCAACAATGTTCAGTCTTTGTTAGATGCAGCAAACCAGTACCAGATTGAACCTGTGAAGAAAATGTGTGTTGATTTTTTGAAAGAACAAGTTGATGCCTCAAATTGTCTGGGTAAGAGATTTTTTTTTTAATCTTTAATGTATAATAAAGAAAAGAAGCATGGTTTTAAGTATGCTCATTTAATCGTAACAACAATGTCCACTAGAAAATCTAGCAGTATGTTTTAGGAGGAGCTTAGAGAAATGTATATTAACATGGGCAATGAATCCAGTTAGTCCTGAATCAATATTTCCAAGATACAAAATAGCTTTTTTGTTTGTTTTTGTTTTTTTTGTTTTCTTAAGTGAAAGTTTATTTAGCATTGTTCTTGTTTACAATTTAGTCACCACTTTTAATATTTACCTCCTATGATTTAACATCCTGGGTTCCAACAACAGCAGTGCAGATAATGGACTTTTGTAAAACCAGAGGTGGTCTTTGTATTGTATTGATTAACCATGGTGTTATTTCCCACTTATTTATTACAGAAATGGAAGATGGTTGGTAAACATTCAACAAATTTTACTAAATAATTACTCTTCTCTAAGTTTGGAGACATAAACTCACTATTTTCTTTCATCTTTAATAATTCTATAGAGAAGTTGAAATTGAAAACGCTTGCTAGTCAGTAAATAATATTAATTGATTGGTCCTTATTATTACAGAGTTCAATTTCAATGGGATAAGCAGACTTAGGCAAACTGTGATGAATATACAAACGTTTTTAAGTATAAAGAATATAAAATAGGCGCTATGGAGAAACATCAAATAATAGATCCAGTTTTAAGACTGACAGAAGTGAATTATATTAGATTATTAGAATTGTATGTTACAGGAAAGCAGAAGATACTGGCATAAAAATGTATCCATTCCCCAGGAAGGAGGAACTAGTTGGGAAGACATTTGGAAAAAGTGTAGCTATTGAAGGTTGAAGGTAATTTTATCCAAAATAGCTTTAATAAAAGGTTTTCATTCTTCATGTATCTGGGACTCTAGGAGTAAGCATTTCTGGTAGTAGTGTCATAATATATGATAACTTAAACATGAATATTTACCTTTGTTGAAGCACAGATGACAAAACTGAGGTTGAATGACAAAACCTTTGTTGAAGCACAGATGACAAAACTGAGGTTATATATCTGGCCTAAGGTCACATAACTAGTATGTGGAGAAGATGGGATTGGCATTCAGATAATCTTATTCTTAGCTATACATCATGCTGCCTCATTACATTGTCAAATATGTGAACTGTTTAATACTAGAAAATTAAAAATCATAATCTGTAAATTAAGATACTATTTCAACTGCTATATGTAGCTCTCCACTTTAAATGTAATAATTTTTAAAAAACATTCTATTAGTAATGTAAGTACACTTGGAATCAGAAGAAGCAGAGACTGTTGATCAGAATCAAGAGTTTCCAGAGTGTGATATGCTTTTCAATCTATGATGATCCTTGGTGGCACATGAGTGAATATCCTGACCTTTGTAATTACATTTTTCTATCCTTGCTGTGATTCAAAAGGTAACAGGGTGAGAGTGCTAGGAAACAGAGAAAAAAAAGTGGAATCAAGAAGAATAGAGGGAGAGATCTGAGAATTCAACCAATGCTAAAAATTTTCACCCATGAGAGAAATAGGGCTGCTGATGACAGGAAGACAGAGGCAGGAGTGAAGGGCTCATGAAGAAAGGCTTGAGAAATTTTGCAATCTTCCCCTATTTGTGATATTTTAGGCTCCTCTCCTACTGGAAGTTCATTTCTTTGTCTAGTATACGTTCCCTCTGTGAGTGCCGAGAAAAAGATATTGGAAGGCAGATAGGAAGGAAGCAGAAATTGGAGAGGTGGGAGTAAGGGAGATACAAACCAGGTAAAAGGTACGAGAATAAAATTGTGCCTTGTATTGGGCAAGTTGGAGCAGGAGGGAAAATAGCTATGCAGGTGAATATATTAATGAATTTTTTTAAAGGTAGTCCTGGGTCTACATAGTTAAGAGATCCTTGTATTAAGAAATGAAAACTAGGGGCCTCCCTAGTGGCGCAGTGGGTTAAGTAATGCACTATGAATCAAACCGCAGCCACTACAGCACAAGTTCGAGCCCTGCCACCTGCCAGGGAAGGGCCCCAGCGTAGCAGACCTCTCCTGCCTCGCCTGCTGCTCCCCTCAGCAATGTGTTTCAGTCAGTCTGCCTATTCTGCTCCCCACTCTGTCTCTGGTGGATCCTCTCACTGCCCTGGACTCTAGCCTCTGTACCCCAGCTCATGTATGCATAAATAAATAAATCTTAAGAAATGAAAATTAGGGCCTCACTGGTGGCGCATTGGGTTAAGCAACGCATTATGAAGCAGACAGCAGCCACTGCAGCATGTGTTTGATCCCTGCCACAGGCCAGGGAGGAGCCCCACATGGCGAAGCAGACCTCTCCTGCCTTGCCCGTTGCTCCCCTCAGCAGTGTATTTCAGTCAGTCTGCCTGTTCTGTTCCCGGCTCTGTCTCTGGTGAATCCTCTCACACCCTGGACGCTGGCCTGTACCCCAGCTCCTGTATGTATAAATAAATAAATCTTTTAAAAAAAGAAATGAAAACTAGCCTCTCATCTTCATAAGAAAGACACTGTGAACTGAATCCCTCCATTTCCCTGGGCCATGGTTTGGGGCTCAATTTGTCAATAAAATTTATATTCCTGTGATTTAAATTTATTTCCACTTACTTAAATAAATGATCTCATAAAATTTTATTATAAAAAGGTAATTACTTGAAGATGTTTTTAGATGATGTCTTAAGTATATTTTCTTAACTTTCCAGCACTTTAAATTTTCTATTGGAGTGATTCCGCTAGAAAGGGAGTAAGTATGACGGTACAAAGCATAGTGTAGAATCTGGAGCAAGTTTATGCTAAACATGTTTTAGGCTTTGGGCTTCTGAAGCCATTTAGGAGTTAAACCTCTGGGTACCTTCTGCCATTATTGTTTACAAAGCTGGGAGTAAGGACAGCATAGCAGCCTACAAGAGAGCCTGAATCTCTGGCTAAGCTTGTCACAAAGATAGTTGAGCTAAGTGTAGCCACTAAGTACTCAGGGAACTTGCTTTCTGTTTAGTATGGCTCTCCCTATGAACAGATGGAATTCCTGTTTTCAGCATTTGTCAATTCTCTGTTGCTCAAAGCTTCCAGTAATTTAAATTCTACAAGTGACACAGGAGCCCATGGTAGCTGAATTTATGAAAATCAGTCAGTCCGATTTTCCTGAAATCATAATTTATCTTGAATGGTATTTGATTTTTAAAACCTGGTTTTCTATTCTTTTGTCTTCTTTCTGTGATTAGGTATAAGTGTGCTAGCAGAGTGTCTGGACTGTCCTGAGTTGAAAGCAACTGCAGATGACTTTATCCATCAGCATTTTACTGAGGTTTACAAAACTGATGAGTTCTTACAACTTGATGTTAAGCGAGTCACACATCTTCTCAATCAGGATACTCTGACTGTGAGAGCTGAGGATCAGGTAACTAAATTACCTTCTTCTGTTTTTCCTAAATTTCCTTATCAAATTTTTTATCTCATGACTAGATGCATGACAACGAAAAGAATCATTTTAGGAGAGAATGTTCTTCACATTAAACAAAGTAATTCCAAAGTCTATTTCATAGGCAGAGTAATTCTTGAGTGTTTAGAAGGTATTTGAGAGATAGGCCACATGGTAGAGATAAAACCATTGGGTACCCTAGTAGGCAAAACAATGCCTTCGTGTCTAGATCCTGTAAGTGTGTTACCTTATAAGGCTTATGGGACTTTAAGGATATGGTTAAGTTGAAGATCTTGGGATGAGATTATTCTGGTGGGCCTTGCATAATCACAATTTGAGACATAATCATTTCTTCAAATATGGAAGAAAGAGACAGAAGAGTCAGTGTCAGAAACATACAGTGTGAGAAGGACTTGACTTGACCAGCCAGGGCTGTCTTAGAAGATGGAGGAAGGGGCCATCAGCCAATGAATGACAGTTGTTGCTAGATATTGGAAAAGCAAAGAGACGCTTTCTCTAAAGCCTTCAGTCAACTCTGCTAACATTGATTGTAGGCCACTATCACTGATTTTGGATTCTCCAAACCTTTCAAGTAAACTGTCAGAGGTAGGAGTCTGGTGGGGGTACAAGCATTCACGTAACCCCTCTTTTCAGTCTCATATCTTTTTGTATATTATAATCCACTAAGTTTGTGATGATTTGTTATACCAACAATTGGAAACTAATAAAGGTACTGTAAGGTCAGAGGCTTTTAGTTACTTATAACAAATTGTTATAAAGAGAAAAAATTTGCAATGAATCTTGTTCTTTTGTCCAGCCAGTATTCCTCATGGCACAGAGTATCAGTTTGCAATTTGACAGGTTGTAACTGAAGGACCTGACTAGGCCAAAAAAAATCCTCCCACAGTCAGAATTAACAGACTTAGACTTATATGCAGTATGGAAAAGGAAGAAAAAGTAACTTTAGACTGAAGAACTCTGATGAACACTACTTATAGGTTAACTTTATCCTTGAAAAGTGTATCTTGATAACATGCACCTTGGATATTATATAGTGAGATTGACATGTCACCTCTGTTGTCTTTCTCCCCAAAACTATTACCCTTGTCTGATCGTGAGGAAAAAATCAGACCCGAGTTGAGGGACATTTTACAGAATTCAGAACTGTCAACACAAACATACAAAAGGTGATCAAAAACAAAAAAAAAAAATGTTGAGAAACTGTAATAGTTTAAAAGAGCCTGAAGTGACAAAATGACTAAATATAATGTAGTAGCTTTACAGGATTGTGGGACAGAAAAGAATATTTGGTAAAGTGTGGATTTTTAGTTAATAATGTATCTATGTTGTTTTATATCATGCTAATGTAATATCAACAAGTAGGTGCAGGATATATGGGAAATCTACACTATCTTTGCAACTTTCTTGTAAATCTAGAACTATTTTTAAAAAGCATTTAAAAAATTTGGACTCCCTGGTGGCACAAAGGGTTAAGTCACAGCACTATGAAGCTATCCACAGCCACTACAGCACGAGTTCACCCCAGCCAGGGTGGTGACCTACATGGTGCAGCAGACCTATCCTGTTTCTCCCACTGCTCCCCTCAGCAGTGTGTTTCATTTGATGTGCCTGTTCTGCTCCCCACTCTGTCTCTGGTGAATCCTCTCCTCACACCTCTAGTCTGCACCCCAGCTCTTGTATACATAGATAAATAAATCTTTTTAAAAAAAAAAAGCTTCTAAAAAATAGACCAAGTCTCACAAAAAACTCCTAGGAATAAAAATTTAGGCCTTATTAACACACCAAGTCAAAATTAACTAATTTAACTAGCTCAAATATGTGTGTAGATATATATGCAAGTGAAATATAATAGCTTTTCTTTCTGTGTGTTTAGACTAATGGTTTATAGATCAAATTATGTTAATAAAGTTGGACCTGTTTGGTACAGCTAAATGGCATGATACTATTTTGAAAAAATCTTTACATTTTTACATTTATTTGTATACAAGTTATACTTTTTTTTTTAAGATTTATTTATGCATACAAGAACTGGGCTACAGGACAGAGGTGTGGGGGCTGAGGAGATTCACCAGAGACAGAGTGGGAAGCAGAACCAGCAGATGTACTGAAATATACTGCTAAGGAGAGCAGTGCGCAAGACAGGAGAGGTCTGCTGCACCATGTGAGTCTGCTCCCTGGCCAGGGCTTGAACTCATGTTGGAGTGGCTGGTGATAGCCTGATAGTACTGTGTCATTAACCCCTGTGCCACCAGGGAGGCCCTATAATTTTTCTTTAATATAGAATTTTTATCTCTTAAATTTTCTGGAAAGTAGATTAGTCTCATATCCTTCTGAAAAGGAAACTGTTTTTAAAAAAATCACAAGTTCAACATTTTTCCTGTCATTGCATTATATAATTGTAATTAGATTTAAAATAATAATACTATAACAATCAGTAGAGTAGTGTATTAACTATTCTAAAGTATAACCAAGTTTCAGGGCATGGGTGAGTTATCTGCATAAAATATTGGGAATAAGTGACTTTATGATATTTCACCCTTCAGTGTGAGAGTAAATAAACAACAGGGGCCTCCCTGGTGACACAAGGGGTTAAATCTAGTGCTATCAAACTATCACTAGTTACTGTAGTATGAGTTCAATCCCCAGCCAGGGAGGTGTAACCCACGTGGTGCAGCAGACCTCTTCTGTCTGGCCTGCTGCTCCCCTCAGCAGTGTATTTCAATAGATCCACTTGTTCTGCTCCCTACTTTCTCTGGTGAATCACCTCCCTGTATCTTTGGCCTACACTCTAGTTCTTGTATGCATAAATAAATAAAAATAAATCTGTTT
This sequence comes from Galemys pyrenaicus, assembly GCA_019455555.1. Taxonomy (NCBI): domain Eukaryota; kingdom Metazoa; phylum Chordata; class Mammalia; order Eulipotyphla; family Talpidae; genus Galemys; species Galemys pyrenaicus. Next base: position 3,969,996 of record JAGFMF010011726.1, read on the forward strand.
TTTTAAAAAATAAATAAACATCAGTAATTGAAAATACTGCTGCCATCTAAAGTTGCTGTGCTGTTTTTGTTTTCTCCCTTAGGTTTATGATGCTGCGGTCAGGTGGTTGAAATATGATGAACCTAATCGCCAGCCATTTATGGTTGATATACTTGCTAAAGTCAGGTTTCCTCTTATATCAAAGAATTTTTTAAGTAAAACAGTACAAGCTGAACCGCTTATTCAAGACAATCCTGAATGCCTTAAGATGGTGATAAGTAAGTTGCCTTAATATCCATTTATAATCTGGCCTTGTATCCTGCTTCTCTTGGCTTAAAACCCTTTAGAATGGCTGAGACGTAATAGCCAGGGAGAAACGTTCAAGATTTTGCTCTTCCAGATAATTAATCCATTGAGATTCTCTGCTGTCTACTTGGGGGAATCTTATCCCTGTGTAGAGTGTGTGATAGAAGGTAAAAACTACTTATCTTTCTCCTTTTTTATATATGGTAGCTTTCCTATATTTTATTTCTAGTATTTAAGTAATAGTATACTATACTGTAATTAAATTTTCTTCCTAAACAGCTTTTTTTTTTAAGTGGGGGGAGGCCTGAAGCCAATAATTGACACTTTTTTTCATTTACTTGCTTTTCTTGACTTACAGGTTAAGCCCCAACCCTTAATACTTCTGTAAAAAATACCACTTAATAAAATTGTGTATATAATGAAACTATCTGTTGCGCTTTTTTTTTGTATTTCATAGAAATATCCTCTTAGAACTTTTCTTCTGCCTATTCAGTATGAACTAATTGCTCTCTTGACCTAAGATACAGTTTTTGTACTGGAGTTTTCTGTCTCTGCTATCCTGGATGTCCTTTCACTACTCTGTTATGTTAGATCTACTCTCCTCCTAAACCCAGGTCGTCCCCTTTCTTAATTTTCACTTTTTGATGGAAAACATCCCCTAAAAGTTTCCTGAGAAAGAGTATCAGGATCAGTGATCAGTAAATATTTGGAGACTTGACAAGTCTTATGTCTTTATATTACCACAACATTGTTGAAGGATAGTTAAATTGATTATAGAATTATGTTGAAAATAATTTTTAGTTAAAATTTATTTACTAGCATCCAGCGTTTGGGAAATCTGATACTTTTACTTATTCCTCACTGAAAACATTTAAGATCTTGTTTTTAATTCCTGAAGTTTTCAGTTTACAATAACGTGCCTTGATGTGCATCTTTTTAAAAATAGGTTATGTTAAATAAGTTATGTTTGGCATTCTGTGTCTTTTTAGAAATAGATTTTCTCAATTCTCTATTGTTGGTATTGTCATTCTTTAGCAATTGAGTGTAATCTTGTCTCTCTTATTCATCTTACCTCTTGATTCAGTCCTCTAGGAGATAGCCTTAATTTTTCTTTCAACATCTATTTTAGCTGTTTTTAAATTTTGTTGACTTTTACATATTCTCTAATTTATTATTTCATGGTTTTAATCTCATTCTACAGTAGTCTTTATAATCATGCCTTTGAAATTTTCTTACATTGTCTGGTTTTTCAATATTACCTTTGATTTTTTTCCATTTTTACTGTTTGGGAACTTAATGTTTGATTTCATCTATGAATCATTCATAAAAGTAAATTACTGTTGAAACAGTGATAAGTTTTATGTGTGAAAGGGCTTCTCAGTTCTTATGCTGAACTGTAGGGTAATCAGAGTAGCTAAATACTTTATTTGGAAACTCCCAAACGTCAATTTACAAAGCTATTTTATTTTCCCAGGTAGTTAGGTAGAGGCACTGGGGAACTGAGTGACATCTTGATATACAGACTTTCACTTAATCCCAGTTTTCAGTTTTATCTCCTTGTCTATGTTACTCGCTAGGTCTGGTCCATCTCTGGTTCAGTATCTGTGAAGACCAGTTCTCATGCCATGGAGAAGGCAGAGCAGGTGCTTGATTGTGCAGTCAGAGAAGAAACCTGGCAGTTCAGCTAGCTGTTGCATATTCAGAATTTTAGTGTTCCCTTGTCCTCACTCCCACGTTCTTGGGTATTTTGTATCTGCAATTATGAGTCTTTTCAGGCTTCTTCAGGGTAACTTGCAGTCTCATTGGTGTCTCTTCAACAACTGTTTAGGTTTAGCATTCTGTCTATTAGATGGCCTCATTATCTGTGTATCAGGATTACAGATCCTCAAATATCATCAAAGGTGGACATTGTGTTTGCTTCCTTGTTTGCGGATGTCTTTCAAGAGAAAAGGACTTTAAACAGCAAGTCCAGCCTCACGTTTTTATATTGTTAAATCTTGTGATAAATAGCAGTCTTATCTGTTCCTACTTTAAAGAAAGTACATTTTGTTCTCACCAAGAGGCATGGACCTGGTTGGGTGCAAGTATTGAACACAATGAATGTGTGAGTGGAGCGGGTGGAAGTTGGCTCTAATTTAAAAAGTGCTTTTGTTTTCCTAAAATTTAAATAAGCTAGTAGACATATAACATTTATTGCTTTTTCTGAGAGTTTGAGGATTTGGGCAATTATGCTGTAGTGTTATTTTAAATTTTAGTATACATATTAAAACATACAACAAGGTATAAAGAAGAATAATATAAACACTCATGAACTCACCTAGCACTTAAGAAGTCAATACAAAAAAGAAGTATGCAATATATCACTCTCTACTACTTTTTTATAAAGATTTATTTTATTTATTTATGTATACAAGAGCTAGAGTGTAGGCCAGAGGTGTGGAGGTGAGAAAATTCACCAGAGAAGAGCGGGGAGCAGAATAGGCAGATCCACTGAAATACACTGCTGAGGGGAGCAGTGGGAGAGACAGGAGAAGACTGCTGCATCATGTGGGTCAGCTCCCTGGCCTAGGATCAAACTCGTGCTGCAGTGGCTGGCAATAGCTTGAAAACATTCAGACTTTAACCCCTGTGCCACCAGGAAGGCCCTATCTACTATTTTTTTTTAATTACACGTAAATGGCATATTGTATGTATAATGCAATTTTTAAAAATACTTCATAATATTCATTGTTCTTTCTGCTGTGATTAATGAGTGATATAGAAGTATGTTTTTTGTTTGTTGGTTTGCTTTATTGATTATTGAGATAACAATGGTATATAACACTGTATAGGAGTTCTTTCCATAGCTTGACTATTACACATAGTGCTGCAATGTACATAGGAGTGCATATGTCCTGTTGAGTTAGTGTTTTGTATTCTTCAGATAGATACCTAGAGGAGAATTGCTGGGTCACTTGGCAGATCCATTTTTAATCTTTTGAGAAACCACAGTACTGTTTTCCATAGGAACTGGACCAGTCTACATTTCCTCTAGTTGTGCAAGGGGGTTCCATTTTTCTCTACACTTGTTGTTTCTAGTCTTTTTGATATAGGTCATTCTCATGAGTGTGGGGTGGTATCTCATTTTAGTTTTGATTTGCATTTCTTTTATTTATTTATGCATACAAGAACTAGGTTCAGGCCAGAGGTATGGAGTTGGGGGGGTGGGCAGTGAAAGAATTCAACCAGAGACAGAGCAGGGAGCAGAACAAGCAGATCGACTGAAACACACTGCTCAGGGGAGCAGTGGGCGAGGCAGGAGCGGTCTGCTGTGCCATGTGGGTCTCCTCCCTGTCCGGCGGCAAGGATTGAACCTGTGCTGCAGTGACTGGTTTACCTCACAGTGCATTGCTTAACCCACTGCACCACTAGGGAGGCCCCTTGATTTGTATTTCTTGATGGTTAAGTGATGATAGAAACCAGGGGGGCCCGTTTTTCTTTTAAGTATGGAATATTGGGTTGTTCTAAAATTCCTTGGCTAACTACAAGCAGCTGAGATTCTTCAGTATTGGGGACAAAGCAGATTTAAATGCAGGAAAAAAGACCTCAAACTTCCTTTAGATGGTCAGTTAACCTTCCTATCATCTGATTCAGTGCTGCCTTTGAGAGAGGGGAGAAAATAACTAAATTAAAAAATTTAATAACTAAAATAAAACTGAAGAACTGAAAAACAGACTCACCTCTAAGTGTTACAGGGCAACCATAATATAAAATGGGTTTGCCTGACTGGGTCTTCGCCCACGCGCTCAAAAGGCACTTATAATGCCCCAACTGTAGGCACACACAACAAAGGTTAATAAAGGGTTTTATTTACAAGAGAAGGGGGAATAGCATAGTGAATAATACAAGAAGAGAGGGATACAGATCTGTAAATGTCCTACCAGTTCCTTGGAGATAGATCCCAACGACGAGCTGAGAGCTGGCTCCCAGGGAGGAAAGGGACCCCCAAGGCCCACATGTCTGCTCAGCCTGGCTGCTTAACTCCACCCTCAGGTCCCAGTGATCTGCTCTTTGATAATGACCTTATGGGATTTGTAGTTCTTGGATCTTGTAGGTCTGGAATGGGGGTCGAAGTCTATACCCTATTTGTGTAATCCATTTCAGAAGATCTTTCCCCCCTAACATAAGGATTATAGCAGGCTGATTCCCTGGAAAAGGGGGAATTCCAGGTTCCCTGCCCCACCCAAGGGGAGGGTGGAGCTGAGCAAGGAGGAGAAGCTGGAAGGGAGACTGGGTAAGGAAGGGAGAAGGATGGAGAACAAAAAGGATATCTAGAGGAGACACATGGAGCAGAGAGACGTGAGGAAACTGCACTTGCCTTTTGGTCCACAACTGGTTAAAATAGATGTGGGTGAGGGGTCTCCCTGGTGACACAAGAGGTTAAACTGGCCAGGGAGGGGACCCACATGGCGCAGCAGACCTGTCCTGTCTCACCTGTTGCTCCCCTCAGCAGTGTACGTCAGTTCATCTGCCTGTTCTGTTCCCCACTTTGTCTCTATTGAATCTTCTCACCCCCTGCACCTCTGGCATGTACCCAGTCCTTGTATTCATAAATAAATAAATCTTTTAAAAGAAAAGAAAACAGATGTGGGTGAGAGACCCATGGAAAGGTAAGAATGACAGTGTTGATCTTGATTTTGATTTTGCTCTTTTCCTTCCAGATTGTCTGGCTGTTACTGACCCTTTTCTATGGGTCCCCACCAGAAGGTGCCTTAGACTTGTGGCAGGCTTTCAGGTCCCAGAGGCCCTGCCATGGGCCATCCTTGTTTGGACATTTATGCACGAGGGGATGGGTAGCTTTGGGTGCTTGATTTGGAAACCATATTCTTCACCATTCTTCCCCTTTTCTGTATTGTACACTAATTGTATTAAAGTTCCTTTCCGTTGAAGGTCTTATGCACTAAAGTGTTTTTTGTCTTGATGCGGTAGATGGCAAAACTTATTTAGAACGGCAGGTTTGGGCTTTATGAGGTCCCCTCTCCAAATCCTGTACCAGATCAGGTTTCAATTCAGAATTTACAAATGACAATAGCTAAGGCTCAAAGGATTGACTCCCAAAGGAAGCCTAAGGAGCGCCTCAGAGAGATGCCTGAGTGTTGTCCCTAGTGCTATCCTTAGAGAGAAAAATCTTATCTGTGAAAGAGCCACTTTTACCCCGTGTCCTGTTGCCAGGAAACTGTTCCCTCCTGTCTCTTGCCTTCTTGCTCCCTGTCTTTTCTTGTTGGTAGTATTATGTTCATAGATTACAGTTTACCTTACGACTGTGTGGTATTCTAGAGCAAACCCCAAAGTTTCTGATTCAGAAGATCTGGGGTCGTATGCAATAATTGGGACATCTAACAAATTTTTAGGTGTTGCTGTTCAGGGAACCACTATCTTAGACCTTGTTTGAGAAGATTAGGGGTGAAGTCAGCAAATGACATTCCCACAGGTTAGAGCCCGCCCTGAGCTAAAAAAAAAAATTGTGTGTAGCAGGAACCATAAGTAGTTTCCAAAACCTAAAGTATTCACTATCTGACTATATTTTAAAAATTGCTGACCCCTGACTAGAGCCTTGTCTGCTGAGGTTTCTAGCTATTCTGATGCAGAGTACTTATACTCAAACTGAAATGGAAGGAAATGCTAAATAATTCATACTGACTTTCATTCACTTAAAAACTGTTCTCCAAATCTGGTATTTTTTTCTATACCTCTTTATAGGGCCAAGGTATTTTTTTTTAAAGATTCATTTTATTTATGCATGCAAGACTGGGTACAGGCCAGAGGTTTGGGGGGGCGTGAGAGGATTCACCAGAGACAGTGGGAACAGAACAGGTAGATATACTGAAACACACTGCTTAGGGGAGCAGTGGGAGCGGCAAGAGAGGTCTCCTGTGCCACGTGGGTCACCCCACTGGCCGGGGTCAGGGATCGAACTCGTGCTGCAGTGGCTGTGGTCTGCTTCACAGTGCATTGCTTAACCCAATGCGCCACGGAGGAGGCCTCTCAAGGCATTTTATTTTGAGAATCATTTTACTTTGGGACCAGTAGCACATCATACACAATTCAAAAATGTATGAAAGGATAGATAGTAAAGAGTACCTCTCTCTGTTCCCCCTGTTCTTACCTTATCTCCTTATCAAGGAGGTTACTATTGTTATCTTGTATATCTTTCCAGAGGTAGTCTTGAACTTGCATGCAATCACTTACCTACAAATTTCAAAAATACAAGTGGTATCACATTCTGTGTATCGGGAATTACTTTGAAAAGGTATAGGCATTTATAATTTTTGTGGATTACACTCTACTGCCCTCCAGATAATTTGTGCCCATCCACATCCCCACAGTAATGTGTTCTTGCTTCCCATACCATTATCATATCCTCTGTTTCAGACAGTTTGATCTTGTCCAATCTGATGAAGAAATATGACTTTATTGTTTCTGTAACTAGAGCAATTACGTATCTTTTAAGATTTGTTTTTAGTTCTTTTTTTTTTGTGAACAGAATTCAGATATTTAATTTTCTATCATTAATTACTAGGGTATCTTTTTTTAATTTGTCTCTTATGTAATTTATGACTATTATCCTAGACTGTCACTGTCTTTTCATCTTACCATGCAATAATTTACCTTAAACAAAATTTTATGTAATTAACTGAATATTTTTCATGGCTTATGTGTTTTTTCTATCTCTAAGGCTGCCCAATCTGGGCCTACTTTTAAAAAAAAATTCTATTTCTGTTTTTGTACATTTATCAAATTTTTTTGCATACTTAAATATTCTGTTAATTTGGAGTTTGCTTTAGAGTAAAATATGTGATGCAGGTACATTTTTTTTTGTATCATCCAATACTTACTGAACAATCTACCTCTCCCAAATTGATTTTATATGGTACTTTAAAACAGGTATCATTGTTTAAATAGCCATTTACAAAACAAAGACATTGCTGAAGGCAAAGGATTTTTTTTTCATATCAACTGCTCATTTGTTCACATTGGTAGTGTGAGATGAATGGTTTCCAGTAAGCATGCTAAGCTACATGAAGGTGACAGAAGAAGGTAGATTCACACAAATGAATGGGAGGAGGGATTCTTAGTCCACTCATTCATATCATAAGCCCACTTGTCATAGAAGTGGGTCAGGTTAACCTTCATATAGAATATTCGCTTGGTCTACATCACCACCCACTCTTCATCAAGGGATGGGCTATACCCATAGCACTTCTCCTAGATCAAAGTGGGGGCAGTGAACTTGATAATAAGCACTGGGCACCCATTGCAACTTCACAATCATCTTCCCTTCCTTGGTACTCCTGTTCAGATCAGCAAAGCTCTCACTGAATTTAAAGCACACAGTTCAACCTTCCATCAATAAAGAGACTACTATAGGAGGCCTTTTCCTTCTTTCATGAACTTCTGGCTGCCAGAAAGGTTCTTGATGTGTACCACACCAGGCAAGAGGTAGTCACATGGATCAACAAAACTGCAGAGTGTGGTCTTCACTTTTTACCATACGCACATGTGTTCATACAAAGAAGTTGCCTACTTCCTACTTGCCTATTAGGCTAACTACTCTAGTAGCCAATATTCTGCCACCTTTTATGCCCCAGCTTCCCATGACCAGAGGAGAAAGGGGTCACTTTTAGATCACGATAGTTGCAAATCCTTATTGCATTTGAGATTCAATGCTAAGGCAATACACCTCAAGGTTTTATGTATATCTGAATTACTTTGGGATTTTCTTAAATCAGTAGATTCTGATTTCATAGCTCGAGGGTAGCCTCTGGAATCTGGTATTTCTAACAGGTTCCTACATGTTAAAGCTGCTGGTCTTTGAGCCACATTTGAAAGTGACAATACCAGGGTCTGAACCCTGCACCATATATTTTGATTTAATTGATCTGTAGTAGGTCCCACATATAGTTTCACAACTTTTGCTGATGATTCTAATCTACAGTTATTGAGAACTGCTCAGTTAAGAGAACTACTTTGCGATAATTATTATTTTGGCAGCTTTGGCTACACAGGTAATTCTGTGATACATAGTAAGTAGGTGTGGCCATCTTAGAATAATGGTGATTACTGAGAAAAATAAATTGATCAGGATTTGGTTCCTTATACTTTTGCCTCTGCCCCTCATTATTTGAATGCTATAGAGGGACAATAGGAAAAAGCTACAGAAATAAACCCTCTTATTATCCCTGGATATTTCCTTTTCAAGCATTAAAATGCCTGAAGTTTTTGAAGAGTTGCCATGCATTTCTCTACAGGTGGAATGCGATATCATCTGCTGTCTCCAGAGGATAGAGAAGAACTGGTAGAAGGCACAAGGCCTAGAAGAAAGAAACATGACTACCGCATAGCCCTATTTGGAGGCTCCCAACCACAGTCTTGTCGATATTTTAACCCGAAGGTAACTAATTTTTTTTTAAAGAATTATTTATTTATGCATACAAGAGCTGGGGTACCATCCAGAGGTACGGGCAGTGAAGGGTTTCATCAGAAACAGAGAAGGGAACAGAACAGGCAGATGGACTGAAACACACTGCTGAGGGGAGCAGCGGGGAGACTGGAGAGATCTGCTGCACCATGTGGGTCACTCCCTGGCCGGGGATTGAACTCATGCAGTGGCTGTGGTTTGCTTCATAGTGCGGTACTTAACCCATTGTGCCACCAGGGAGGCCCCAGAAGGAAACTAATTTTTATTCTCTTTTTTTTAAGGCACTGAGGACATAGATACATATCTATGATTGGCAATAATAACTCGTGCCTTTTAGAGATGTCGCAGTTTGTGGTATTCTTTCACATATGAAATAACAGAGTTATCTTCATTTTATACATAAAGAAGTTCAGTCTTAGGTTTCATAGTTGTACTGGAGTTCTACATAGTAACCACTATCAAAGAACATGGAAAGCTAGTTAGCCTGTCTTATTTTTATTAGCAACTCCTTGCCTTCATGCCACTCCTTGCTTGCTTCCCTTGGGGATCATTTTCAAGGAAAATCTGCATTTGGAGCTAGATGTATTTTCTCTCTTTAGTAATTATGTTTTAATATAAAGTCATCTAGTAAATTTGGAAAACCGCTAATAGATAAAATTTTAATCCTACCACCATTTCCAGTTCACCAGTTTTGTTTTCTCACATTATGATACACAAATTGAGCCAGTAGAGCCTGAGTCGTAAACCTAGGAGCACAATTTAAAAAAACCAACTTACTAGTTGTTATTTGTCTACTCCTGTTTCTTCCCCTTGTTTCTTAGGCCCGTATTTTTTTTTTTTTTTTTTTTTTTTTGCCTTTGGGNTGTTTCTTCCCCTTGTTTCTTAGGCCCGTATTTTTTTTTTTTTTTTTTTTTTTTTGCCTATGGGAGGGATAATACCATATTTTTCTGGTACAATATAGGTCTCTGAGGTAGAGCAAATATAACAAACCTAAAAGATAGCACCCCAGACTTGCAAGATGGTATCCATAACTGGTATTGACTCTTAAGGATATAATGACCTACTTCATCATTTTAGCAGCTCATTTTTATTTGATGATAGATACTTTATGAGTCCAGACCATCCTATTGTCACTATGATACTTGTCTGACACTTCTTTCTTAGTGAAGTGGATTCTTAAAAGAATGCTATTTAGCATTGTGGTGGTGATATACAGGGAATTTTTAATAACACACATGGTGGAGGTATAAAATGTGAAAAAGACAGCAAAGGACAATCCACATCCTCAAGAAGTAGCAATTCCAATGTGGGTATTGTCTCTTTGGCAGTGGAAGAGTATTAGGAATAATGAAGAGTTTTAGGTAACCACATCACACCTACCACATAGTTCCCTACTATATAAATATACTGTTGTTTTTTTTTTCATGCAAAAACTGAAATCGCAGCAGTTTATATTTATGTAAACCACCATTTTCAGGTGCCAATAATAAATCCCTCTTCTTTCCCAAAGCCTAAGTATCATGTTGACATTGGCAGTTAAAAAGCAATTTAAACTAATGTATGGTAAAAAAAAAAAATACTTAATCTAGGTGACTTTTATTTTTAACTAATTTATTTACTTAACTTTAATTTAAGTGATATTTGAATACCCGTATCTAGTATCACACCATAGTGCGCTCACCACCAAGTCACTCATAATCCATTACCATCTTGACATATAGAGGGGCAAGAAGAATACTGATTTCATTCAGGAGGCAGTGGCATTTTTATAGAATAAGGCAAATGTAAAATGACTCTTAGCATTTTGGTTTTGGTCAGTACTTCTAACACTTGCCTTTTTTTTTTTAATTGAACAGTTGAAAAGAGATACATTTTCTACAGCCTGGAAATGAGACTGTAACTTCAGAAATCTCATTTGATGTCTTCTTTGCTCATATGAGTGGGCCCAGACTTAATTGCTCTCCTGTATAGTTAATGACAAATTTTTAGACTTCCAGTAGGAAAATTCAATTTAAAAAAATTACCAATAAAAATTCTCTCTTCTATCAATTATCTTTTATAGCTGGAAATAACAGTAGTAGCATCCCATTACAATATGTCATTATTATATTTAAGTAAACAGCTTAATAAGAAGTACTCTAAAGAGCTGTTTTATTTCCAAATTCTTGAACTTAATATTTTTAGAAAAGTTAAAACAGTTTATTGATTATTAATGTATGACCCATTTATGTATGTATATATCAGCCAAAATGATCATTTTACTGAAATGACCTTCAAAGAGCACAATCAAGCACTATCCTTAATTGAATTAGCTAAAATTAAACAAATATTCCTATAAACTGTTATCTTTATATATTACTTAGATATTGCTGGTGGAGACAAATATTAGTATTAATTGCTGACTAAAAAAATTATAGGAAAGAAAGTCTTAATTTTTTGTCTTGAATACTGACAGAAAAAAATCTTGGGTTGGTATATTGAATTATAATGATACTGTTCTTGTTATAGTCCTTCTATAAAGCTTACAGAGCCTCCCCCTCTCCACCAGTCATGATTTTAAAATTTAAGTGCCTAGTTATTGCTAAGAGGGTTTTCTGTACCCAGTGCTCAACTCTCTTAGTATTGGTGTTCTCAAATTATGAGATGGAAATGTCTTATGATATGTCAGTGCTAAATAAAAGTTGACTTAATGAGCAGTTTTTACTTGTACTTCATGTGTCAGTGAAATAGTAAGCTTGGGAGCTTAGATGTTTGTAAGGGTCTTAGCATGTCACTTTCATTGAGTGGAGAAAAAGAAAACTCTTGCAGAGAAAGAGGAATTTTGCATATTTCCTTCCAAAAATAAACAAGGAGGGTGAGGGCCAGAGCCTGTAAATCACTATAAAGAGTCTGTCAAATGAGACAGAAAACCATGATACCAGACTACTTGAAACCATCAGGTTGAGAATGTTTGCCCTGAGTGCATTTTCTTACTCGGAATGCTAAAGCAGACTCATCATCAGCACAGTATCTGACCAAATGTGGATACTTAAGTTTGTGAGGATAAATGAACCAGTATAATTTTATACAGCATTTCACAAACAATTGTGTCAGTTGCTTTTTTAGGTCAGGATTTAAATATAAATGGGACCTAAATCAGAAGAAATATAGTTATCTTCAACTCAGGATACATAATCCAGTTGGAAATATTGTTTATTAAATTTATCAAAGTGCTCTTCCCCAAAATATCACAACTGCCTTCCCTTTTAAACACACCTTCACTTCACACACACTTCACTAAGGAGACAGTCCCATTCTGTCATCAGGGTGGAAATTGGCACTTACACATTGCATATGATTTTTTTTTAAAGATTTATCTATGCATACAAGAACTGGGGTACAGGTCAGAGGTGTTGGGGGGTGAGAGGATTCACCAGAGACAATGGGGCAGAACAGGCAGATCTACTGAAATACACTGCTTGGGGGAGCAGCAGGTGAGGCAGGAGAGGTCTGCTGCGCCATGTAGGTCACCTCCCTGGCTGGGGATCGAACTCACGCTGCAGATACTTCATAGTGCAGTGCTTAACTCCTTGTGCCCCAGGGAGGCCCCTCACTTACTAAAGGATTTTGTAGTTGCTTTCATATTTTAAAAGGCAGGTACATAAAGAAATATGAACCTTGAGAGGAAATAGTGTCATATTAAAAAATATTTTTTAAAGATTTATTTACATATGCATATAAGAGCTGGGGTACAGGCCAGAGTCACGAGAGGTGAGAAGATTCACCAGAGACAGAATGGGGAGCAGAACAGGCAGATCAACTGAAACACACTGCCCAGGGGAGCAGCGGGCCAGGCAGGAGAGGTCTGCTGCACCATGTGGGTCCCCTCCCTGGCCGGGGATCGAACTTGCGCTGCAGTGTCTGTGGTCTGCTTCACAGTGCAGCACTCAACCCACTGTGCCACCAGGAAGACCCCTATATTAAAAAAATTAACAAGGCTTTTTAATAAGAGTTTATTAGTAGTGTTTGCCACCAGCAAAAGAATATTGTTAGGGCAAGGCACTGAAGTGCAAGGGTGAGCACTACTGAATGATTAAGAGCAGCTCGGTGAGGAAATACCCAAAGTGGGCAGCAGTTATCTGAGGTGGTTTGGACCTATCTCTGCGCCTTGGGCCTTAACATTGCTAGATGTTAGTGTGGGTAGTCATGAATGTCCCTTAAGCTTCCTCACTTGTCTGTATAATAGGCACTGAGTGATTAAAAAAAAAAAAAATCAGTGTCCTTTGCAGCTTGGACACAGTAAGTATTCCTCATGCCTAATTGTTTGCAGATAGTTCAATTAACAAGTATTAACATTCATGTAGAAGAGACTAGAACACATCCTGCTCAGAGCACACAATCCTGTGCTCAGCCTTACTAGAATATCTTCCAACTTTAAAGAATATTGAATGTCCATCTATTTTCAAGCACCTCCACAACAGTTCTCAAATTAACTTTACAGTCCCTTCAGCCCCACAAAGGCACCTGTTTTCCTTTTGTGCCAAGTCACTGCATCTGCAAGAAACCTAGTGAAAATATGAGCAACCATCAAATGGATGCCATCAAACTCATAAGCTACCACCTTTCATAATGACCATAAGTTAACCAAACAGTTCCCTAGAAAGACTCAGGGAGTAAAAACAGAGCTTAGGTACTTGAGGGCTGTAAACAGGAAGAAATAAGGAAAGTAGGAATGTTTTGGGTTTTTTTAAAGGTGTTTTTTTCTTTATTATTTTTTTCCTTTTTTTTATTAAAATATTTTAAAATTTACATATACTTGCCATTAATTGTAATCCCCATGTATTCCCCATCACCATCTCACCAGTG
>JAGFMF010011726.1:3983633-4055061 GCA_019455555.1 Galemys pyrenaicus
TGTGTCCTCATTTTTGGTTTCTGTGTCTTTATTGCTGTTATTGTTATTATTATTATTATTGTTCTTATTCCTTTCCTTGATCCTCCTTTGGTTCCCTTAAAAAAAAAGGAAAGTAGGAATGGCATGTCTGTGGTGGTATTTTATGAGACTCTCGCCATCCTAGAAGTAGCTGGAGGGGAGTGGGCCCATGAACCTGGAGGTAGAGGGAGAAGAGCTAGGCTGACAGTAACCAACAAAGGAGATGAATGATTACCATTTTACTATACTATATCACTTGAAAATTACTGCTGGCTACTTTTGGTAAGCATTCATATAATAAACCAGAGGTTTGGTGTGGATTGTTTTCTTTAAAACTAGAAACGATCAGGTATAACAGATAATTACCCTTAGCTATTACAAACAAAAGAACACATTTTGTATCACAAAATTGTAAGAATATGGTAGGGTTAGCCCTTAATAATGCTTTGGTAATATTTTGGCTTATATTACCAGTTCAACTAGAATTTTTTTTTTTTACTATGTCAAGATTTTATTTCACTACATCAGAGATTTCATAAGTTCCCCCTACCCCCAAACCCCAAACATACACTTTGGATTTAGGAAGGAGGTAGTGTTGGTAGAGGATAGTTTTATGGGTTTAGCCAGATGTTAGGGACATCTGGTGACTAGATGTTTGTTTTTTAAGCCTTTCTGAATGTATGCTCAGAGAATGGGAATCGGGAGTTGGAGGACTTCTCTGACCAGTGGAGTAGACTGCATGGACTTTGAAAGTAGAGTAGGGGCAGGAGTAGAAGTATTTTTGTCAGAAAGTCAATTTTTCCTCTCTGTGCCTGCATTTCTTTATTTCTCTTTTTAAATTTTTCCCCTTTATTATACTTAATTGTATTTGACATCGCTTGTATTCCCCAGTGGATTCCCACCACCATTTTCACCCGTGCACCATCACCTCTGTCCCTTGTCCTCTTTATGCCTCATCACCGTCTTTGCCCTCCCCTCCCTCCACCCACCCCAGTGGTCCCTTGGGTTTATCTTTAATCTTTTGATCTTGTTGAGTTTTTATTTGATTGGTTGTTTTTGGTTATGATTGCCCGTTTCCTTTAGTTTTCTCTTGTTTTTTGTTTGTTTGTTTGTCGTTTGTTTTGTTTTCTTCCTTTTTATTTTTTGTTTTGATTGCTGTTTTTTTTTTTCACGTTCCTCCTAAAAGCAAGGCCATCCAATATTTTTCTTTTGCCTTCTGACTTGTTTCACTGAGTATAATTCCGTCTAGTTCCATCCATGTTTCTATAAATGTCCCTAGTTTTTTATTTTTGATTGCTGAATAGTATTCCATTGTGTATATGTACCACATCTTCTTAATCCAGTCATCTACTTTTGGGCATTAGTGCTGCAATAAACACAGGGGTACAAGTACTCTTTTGGATCGGTGTTTTTGTGTCCTTTGGGTAGATTCCTAGGAGTGGGATTTCCGGATTATATGGTAGTTCCATCTCTAGTAGGCTGAGGAACCGCCATATGGTCTTCCATATTGGTTGGATTAACTTGCATTCCCACCAGCAGTGTAGTAGAGTTCCTTTTTCTCCACAACCTCGCTAGCATTTATTGTTGTTGGTTTTTTTGATATATGCCATTCTTACCGGTGTAAGGTGGTACCTCATTGTGGTTTTAATTTGCATTTCCCTGATTATGATGGATGTTGAACATCTTTTCATATGCCTGTTGGCCATTTGTATATCCTCTTTGGTGAAGTGTCTTTTAAGTTCTCCTGCCCATTTTTTGATTGGGTCATTTACTTTGATTCTCCTGAGTCTTGTGAGTTCTTTGTATATCTTTGTGATCAGTCCCTTGTCTGTTATGTGTAGCACAAATATTTTTTCCCATTCAGTGGGTTTTTTTTTTGTTCTGTTTAATGTTTCCTTTGCTGTACAAAAGCTTTTTATCTTGATGTAGTCCCACCTGTTTATCTTCTCTCTCATTTTTATTGCTTTCGGGAGTGCTACATCGAAGGCACTGTTGAGATGCATGTCTTGCAGCGTTTTACCTATGTTTTCCTGTATGTATTTTATAGTTCTGGGTCTTACATTTAGGTCCTTTATCCATTTTGAGTTGATTTTCGTACATGGTGAGAGATAGTGATCCAATTTCATTTTTTTTACATATGGTGGACCAATTTTGCCAGCACCACTTAATGAATAAGCTATCTTTGTCCCATTGCAGATTCTTTGCTCTTTTGTCAAAGATCAGTTGTCCATAGTTGTGTGGTTTTACTCTTGTGTTTTCTGTACGGTTCCATTGGTCTGTGCGTCTATCTTTGTACCAGTACCAAGCTGTTTTAATTACTATTGCTTTGTAGTAGAGTTGAAGTCTGGGAGTGTGATACCTCCATTCTCCTTTTTCTTAAGTAGAGCTTTGGCTAATCTGGGTTTTTTGTGTCTCCATATGAATTTCATCAATAATTGGTCTATTTCCTTAAAGAATTTCATTGATATTTTTATTGGTATTGCGTTGAATCTGTAGATTGCTTTTGGAAGGATAGCCATTTTGATAATGTTGATTATTCCTATCCATGAGCAAGGGATATTTTTCCATTTTTTCGTATCTTCTTCTATTTCTTTTAATAGTGTTTTATAATTTTCTTTATATAGGTCTTTTGCTTCCTTTGTTAGGTTTATTCCCAAGTATTTGATTTTTTTGGTCTCAATTGTGAAAGGAATATTTTTCTTGATTTCTTCTTCTTCCGATTGGTTATTTGTATACAGGAAGGCTACCGATTTTTGTGCGTTGATCTTGTAACCTGCTACTTTACTAAACTGGTTGATTGTTTTAATTAGATTTTCTGTAGAGCTTTTGGGGTTTTCCAGGTATATTATCATATCATCTGCAAATAGTGATAGCTTTACCTCTTCTTTCTCTATTTGGATGCCTTGTATGTCTTTTTCCTGCCTTATTGCTCTGGCTAGGACTAATATATTAAATAGTAGGGGAGAAAGTGGGCATCCTTGTCTAGTTCCTGAGCTTAAAGGGAATGCTTTCAGTTTTTCACCGTTAAGGATAATGTTGGCTGTGGGTTTGTCGTATATAGCTTTTATCATATTGAGATATGGTCCTTCTATCCCAAGGGTTTCAAGAGTCTTCATCATGAATGGATGTTGCACTTTGTCAAATGCCTTCTCTGCATCAATAGATATGATCATGTGATTTTTGTCCTTCCTTTTGTTGATGTGTTCAACTAGAATTTTAAATCTGTGAGTTGGTCAGTGGCAAGAGATATGAAAGACATATATATTGTGGTTCTGTCCTCAGATTCAAAGTGCTTGAGGTGTGCACAGATGAATGAAGCAGTTAGAGAACATGGATGCTGAGGGGGTGAGGAATGACCTTAAACCTAACCAGTAAAGTGCCACCAATATAGGATACACAGTGATGGTCTTTGGTGGTATGAAAAGAAGAGGTCCACCCTTGATTGACTTTATTCAAGGAAGCACTGAATCCTGAGTATGAATAGTTTTTTTGACTTGATAAGTACAGTTATTAAATTTTTTCATAAAATGTTTCATTAGTATCACTTAACTGAATGGAAGCCAACTTATTTGTATTTTAAAAATAGGCATAATATAGAGACTGAAAGACTAAGTCATTGTGTTATGTTTTGTTTTTGTCTTGTACGAGCTTTTTGTTCTTTTTTTTTTAATAGGAAAGCAACTGTTTTGTAGAAAGAGCATTTCAGGTCTAGGTGTATGACCTTATGCAAGTCAGTTAACCTTTCTAAACTTCATTTTTTTTTTCTCTTAAACCAAGAAGTTGAAATCTTCTCAGGTTTTGTGTGAATAATAATTATGTTCATCAATTCTTTGATCTTAATTCCCTTTCTCTCTACCACTAGGTGTTCTAATTTTCTATACTTAAATGTGAACATTTTTTCATCCTCTCCATTTTGTCTATCCTTTTCTCTTCCCTAACTCTCTTCCCTAAAACTTTTGGCCATATGTATTATCTCCTATACTCTGCACATAGGAACACAGAGTATGTGCCTAATTGGTAAGAAGATTTTTTTAATAAGTATTTATTGTGTTTGGGGTTTGAGATAATCCTTCAAAGTCTAATATACCTTGTTGTGCCAAAATTAAACATTACAAGTCAAAGTTCATTTAAAGAGGTCATCTGCAAACTGTAAGCATAGGGATACTTCCCTAGTAGTTAATTTGTTTTCTACTCAAAGGACAAAGATTTTTATGGAACCTAATATCCATATTGGGTTTTACCTTTGTACTGAATTCCATTTTATATCTACATTCCTGAGTAGTTTAGGTTTGAGTTTTGTTTTTTGGTAGCATGGTTTTAGTTTGAGAGTAGAAGAGAACATTTTATAACTTATAAAACAACAGTGATTCTTAATTAGTAATTCCTTTTGAGCTGGTTTCTGACCTCACTTAACATTTCTTGCTTATTTTAACTAATCAATAGTTGGGGAATTCTTATTTGTATATTTGTTATTTCTAATTTTATTTAGCAACTAACCACAACACAATCTTTTCCCCTACCCTGACTACAGAATCCTTCTTTTGTAGCTAGAATGCTATATTTGTTGAAGAACATAAGTTACAAGAGTGTTTTCTCCCAGTGGCTGATTAAATGCCTTTATGGACTTTAGGCTGTTAATGTGCTTCCAGTAATATTTGTGTGACTATAAAAAATGTTTCTTTAAAAATGGGTGAAGTCTGTACAATTATTTGGCATGATCAAGTGTTTACTTCTATAAAACCAGAGAACCTTAATAAATGTGCTATTTGAAGGAAGACAAAGACTGGTTATTAGTTTTAATTTCAGGTTTCTGTTCAAACACCACTATTATAGACATCTGCTGTGACAAACAGTTGATTTCCTCGTATCATACTTTAGTACCTTTTGCCTAGTTGTCATTCTTAATTTTTCTGCTTAACAAATAATGCATGTGCTCATGGTAGAAAATTCCAATCTGAAAATATATAAAGAAGGAAGCCAAGGTGCTCCCAAGAGTAAGACAGTCATCAATAGTTTGTGAACATCATCCCAGTCTTCTTAGGTCACACAAATGACATTGTGCCATATGTCCTATTTTAAAAGCTTTCCATTTATTCTCAGTATTTTTTTTAATTTTAGAGAACATTTTTTTTATTTTTATTTATTTATTTATGCATACAAGAGCAGGGGTACAGGCCAGAGGCACGGGAGGTGACAGGATTCACCAGAGACAGAGGGGGGAGCAAAACAGGCAGATCGACCGAAATAACACTGCTGAGGGGAGCAGCGGGCGAGGCAGGAGAAGTCTACTGTGCCATGTTGGTCCCCTCCCTGGCCGGGGATCAAACTCATGCTGCTGTGCTACAGATGCTTCACAGTACAGTGCTCAACTTGCTGCGCCACCAGGGAGGCCCTAATTTTAGAGAACATTCTTATTTTATTTTGAAGGATTTTTATTTATTTATGCATACAAGAACTGGGTTATAGGCCAGAGGTGCAGAGGGTGAGAAGATTCACCAGAGACAGAGTGGGGAACAGAACAGGTGGAAGCACTGAAACACACTGTTGAGGGGAATAGCAGGCGAGACAGGAGAAGTCTGCTGCGCCATGTGGGTCACCTCCTTGGCCTGGATCGAACTGTAGTGGCTGCAGATGCTTCATTGTGCATTGTTTAACCCCTTGCACCACCAAGTAGTAGTCCCCCTATTCTCAGTATTTTTATGTCAGTGAAAATATCACCCTTTTGAAGGTCAAGAAAGGATTCCATCATAAGGATATGCCGTAATTTAATACCTGTCTTCATGCACATTGGTTCTATTTCTGGTTTTACCTGTTAAACTACCCCACAGTGAAACACCTTCAAATATGTCAACTTTGTATGCTGTCCAACTTTTTTTAGGGTAAATTCTTAGAGGAACAGTTATTCTAGGAAAAAGTAAAAATGAAAACTGTTTAGAGTTACCCAAAAAAGAAAGGCAGCCTGGTCCCTACATCCAGGTACTGTTGGTTGGTTGGTCAGAGGTCTCCCTGATCCCCACAGGTCCAACCACCGCAGGACTAGCAGCCATGTTCTAACAAGATGCACACTGCAGTCAGTGTAACGCAAGGGCAGCATTGCAGCGAGAAATTGCTCGAACGAGGAGCCAAGTGTAGAATCTACGATAATCTGACCTCTGTCAGAAATGAAGCTACCTCAGTTGGATGAGATAGACCTTTTTACAAACCTAACCTACCAGCCTATAAAAAAATTCCTTTCAATATTCAAGGCCCTGAGGCAAAGACTGGAGGAAAATCTTTATTATCACAAAAACTATGGTTTTAGTGGTTGAGCTTTGTGTTTGTAAGTGGTGAGATATGGAGACTTTATTGGACCTCAGTAGCCATCCTGCCAACTTCCTGATGTTGTAGATGAAGCTGTTAATGCCCTTCAATGTCAAGTGTCCAGTCACTTCACTGGGAAAAAAACATCAGAACAAGAATTGCTCCATTCCTAGCTCAATATTCTTTCCAGTAGGTCATGTAAGACTTTTAGGAAGCAGGGAAGTATAGGGGTAAGAGCACAGTTTTAAAGTTGGGAAGGTTTAGACTTAAATCTTGGATTCACTACTTTCTTTTTTTTTTTTAAGATTTATTATTTATGCATACAAGACCTGGGGTGCAGGTCAGAGTCGCGGGAGGTGAGAGGATTCACTAGAGACAGAGTGGGGAAAAGAACAGGCAGATCAGGGGGCCTCCCTGGTGGCGCAATGGGTTAAGCAACATACTATGAAGCAAACTGCAGCCACTGCAGCACGAGTTCGATCCCTGCTGCTGGCCAGAGAGGGTACACATGGCTTAGCAGACCTCTCCTGCTAAGCCTCCAGACCTCGCCCGCTGTTCCCCTCAGCAGTGTGTTTCAGTCCATCTGCCTGTTCTGTTCCCTGCTCTGTCTCTGGTGAATCCTCTCCCCACACCTCTGGCCTGTACCCCAGTTCTTGTATGCATAAATAAATAAATCTTTAAAAAAAAAAAAAAAACAGGCAGATCAACTGAAATGCACTGCTGAGGGGAGCAGTGACCCAGGCAGGAGAGGCCTGCTGTGCCATGTGGGTTGCCTCCCTGGCAGGGGATCAAACTCGCACTTCTGCGCTGAGCATGCTTCACAGGGTGGCTGCTCAACCTGCTGTGCCACCAGGGAGGAGCTGGATTCACTACTTTCTATGACCTTTGAAAATGATATTTAACATCTCTAAGATTTAGTTTTCTTATCTATAAAATTAGGATATTACCTCATAGGGTTGTTGATCTCAATAAAGCAATGAGCTAGTAAAATCACAAAAAGAAATTAATTAGAAAACAAACAGAAGAAACAGGTAGATACAGAATAGTTTGTGGTGGTAGCCACATACACTTCTCTTTCCCTTCCCGTCCCACTGATCTGTGTAACCTCTGAAAGCCCAGAGTTTGAGCAAAGGAGGAAGCAGTAACAGAATATTAGGTACAGTGGGTTCTGCATTTTGTCGATCTGTAGCTGCATGGACCTCTCTTCCCCCAAACCTCATTTAAATAAGGTTCTAAATGCTAATGTCTTCCCTAATTTGACTTGGTTTCCTCACAAAACAATCTAAAATAAAGTTCTCAAGTCTTTCATTTTAGATTTTGACTGTCTTCATTATTAAAATCTGCATCTGTACTGTTTCTATTCTTTGAGAATTTGTATGCTTTCCAAATATACATTATATAAAAACAATCCTTACTCAAGGAAAATAAGAGGCTGATTGATATTTTTTGATATTATACTCCTTTACCTTGAGACATTTAGAAAAATTATAATTGCCCCTCATCTCAAGAAGTATTTCTCTCCTTTAGCATTGCACTGAGCCTGAAGAATCACACAAGGAATATATGACAAAGCACCTAATCATCAAACCCAGACTTCAGTGTAGTAGGGATTCAGAAAGAGATTATTGGGGAAGCTTACGAAAAAGAAAGGAGTTTTAAGCTTGAAGTAAGTCTAGAATGTGCTATACCATAGCAGAGGTAAAAAAGTAGGATCTAGGATGATAGGATTTTATGTATGGGTGTTTCTACGTTGTATGTGTGGATGCACATATGATGGGTACGTCAGAACTTAAACCTTCTACCACTGTCTTTTCTAGGCTTTCCAGTTTTCCCATCTTCATTTCAACTCAACAGCTAAGCTTTGAAAACTGAATGGAATATTCAGTAAAACAATTAAATTTAATTGTGTTTTAGGACCACAATTCACTGCCCACAGGCATAAACCTCTCCATCTATAACTATCCATGCATCTTACCGTGGTCTGAAAGCTGCATGTTCCCTTCGCTGCCTTGTGGTTTAGGAGTGTCATAACTAGCACCCCCCTTTACCTGCACACCTCAGGTTGGGAGTATCCCACCACAAGGCCTGGTGCCCTTGTCCCCTGAACTGACAAGCCTTTCATTTTGTTTTTTTCTCTTCTGTCCTTGGTTTCACGACTATACATTATCTTCTAGGCAGAATAATTTGTTAAAGGGAAAATGTAAAAGTACCCTTTTGGGCACTATTTTTTTTTTTTTAAGATTTATTTATTTATGCATACAAGCACTGGGGTACAGGCCAGAGGTGTGGGGGGCGGGTGAGAGGATTCACCACAGAGAGCAGGGAGCAGAACAGGCAGATCAATGGAAGTACACTGCTGAGGGGAGCAGCGGGCACAGCAGGAGAGGTCTGCTGCACCATGTGGGTCCCACCCCGACCGGCAGCAGGGATCGAACTCGTGCTGCAGTGGCTGCGGTCTGCTTCATAGTGTGTTGCTTAACCCACTGCGCCACCAGGGAGGCCTTTTGGGCACTATTTGAATGAGGCATAAATTAGGGGAATTAGATAGAATTCCCAGAGAGGTCTACCCATACACGTACTTGGGAAAAAGAGATCATAGGCATCCTTCCCCCTTAGTTATGTACAACCAGTGTCAGATGTGTGCATTTAATGACCCCAAATGTAAAACACTAAGTTTTAGCTGTATTTTATATTCCAGGTAGAAATTCTTAGAAAGATCAGTTAAATTATCTGCCTACAAGCTAAACTGTTAGAATATTATGTATTGTTAGTATTTATCACGTTTTTTTTATTTAACATGTGTAATGGCCAGTATTTGGAGACTTGGCAAAGATTTGAAGACTTGATTTCTAGAGAAATTGGAGCCCAGATTGTAAGTAAATAGAAACATGTACCTAATTCTATGTCACACACACTGCACACACCCTTGGGCTTTATTGATAGTTCCAAGAAAAATTATTTTAATTTTTAAATTTGAAGCATAACCAGGTCCTACATGACAGGTACATATGAACACTCATTCCTTACCCAAACCCCTGAGTGATATTCAAAAATTAGAACTATTCTGTTACCAAACTCTTTACAAGTATTTCATTCTTTGGAATCTCATATCCTAGTATAAAATATTTAAGTTCATTTGGCTAAAACAAAAAGCATGTTGTTTGCTTTTTTAATCTTGTTCCCATATGGGCAGTTACTTCTTATTTGAGGAGTGATAGGTCACAAAGATCATTTAAAATAATGTATGAAGGGCCTTCCTGGTGGCACAGTGCTGTCAACCTGTCAGCAGCCACTGCAACCTGAGTTCAATCCTTGGTCAGGAAGGGGACCCACATGATGCAGCAGACTTCTCCTGCTTCACCCGTTGCTCCCCTCAGCAGTGTATTTCAGTGATCTGCCTGTTCTGCTCCCTTCTCCATCTCTGGTGAATCCTCTCATCCTCCTGCACCTCTGGCCTTCACCCCAGTTCTTCTATGCTTAAATTAAAAAAAAAGTAGGTCTTTTTCTTAAAAAAACAATTTTATACTTTTCTTGTATTGTCAATAACAGAAGGAAGAAAAGAATGGATGGCAGTGATTCGTATGAATGTATTAGCATTTATTTTAGAGCCAGAAAAAACTCAAAGCTGTAACTGTCTTCCTCTGCCTCAACTAAGCAACATTCTGACACAAGATTAAATTGAATAGTGTCAAGCCAAACATTTTTATATGTATTCTAGTAGATCGACACATTCTTTTTTGTTTATCAGAAACTAGCACATACTGCAGGTCTGGTTTAAGAGTATTGTTTCAGTAGACATTATTTCAACCTCAGACTACAGTGTTTCTTAGAACTTGGGCAACCCCTGTGCTTCTGAAGCTAATCTTTTGGATTTGAGCAATAAGTACCTACTTTGGCCATTTTAACAATAATGGAGAAAATGTGTTAATTACTAGAAATCATAAAACTTTGGAATGTTGAGATTTAGCGATACTTTCAGTTTCAGTTCTAGGCATCATCATTGCCCAGAATATCTGTTAATGTGACTAGTGAATTACAAGGTACCAAGGTTTCAAAGGTCAAGTTAATACTGAATATTAAGTTTGCAGACATACAAAATTAATGTAAATCTCTGGAAAAATGAGACTGGGAAATATTAAAGAAGTGCATCTTTAACACGAAGCATGTGCTTTCTAGTACATCCTTAAATATTTCAGAGGATTATAGACTTGAATTCTCCAGTTACATTCTTCAGTGGCTATTTTAAATGCAGTCTAGCCAGTAATCCAACCAGATATGGAGTACACACTTGCTATTTTTAAGAAAGGTGGAAATAATTCATGACAAAGCTACTAAAGATGTGAGGCTTTGACTTTTACCACATCACTTAGTTTTTTAAAAACTTTTAAAGTTTTATTTATTTATGCATACAAGCACTAGGGTACAGTCCAGGGGTATGGGGGTGAAAGGATTCACCAGAGACAGAGTGGGGAGCAGAACAGGTGGACTGACTGAATGCACTGCTAAGGGGAGTAGCAAGCAAGACAGGAGAGGTCTGCTACACCATGTGGGTCACCTCCCTGGCTGGGGATCGAACTTGTGCTGCAGTGACTGCTGATAGCTCCATAGTGTTGCAACTTAACCCCTCATGCCACCAGAGAAGTCCCATTGGGTTCCTCATTTTTAAAGCACACATGAGTAGATAGCTTGAATAGAAAACAACCTATCATATGAGTAAAATTCAATGTTCAGGACTTTGAACAATCTTCATCTTTGTATTACCAAATAAAGGTTATAGTGTTTGTTTTTCTTTTGGGTTTTTCCTCGAATTGAGAAGAAGCAATTTGATTTGCTAGATTTATAACTTTGACAGTCTGAAACTTAGACCAATCTGGAAAATGTTGACTTGCAGATTTACATTCTTTCATTGTATCTTCTCTCAGATGCGATAAATTATGTGTTCCAACTAGAGAGTTGCTATTAAGTGCTGACCTTCTTTGCAGCTAAAGTAGAATTATGAGACTCACTTCAGTGGCTTGCATATTGTTGCTCATCTGTCTAATCACTAATGAAATTTCTTTCACACTTAAGAAGTCTCCAAAAGCTTTAGTGTTACTTTGGTGGCAATGTAGTAGCCATTAACCATGTCGCGAAATTCTAAACTTTAAGGTCTATTTTAGAAAGGAAGAGGAATTAAATAGTGGAGTTCTTTATTAGACTTTTGGGTCTGAGGATGTAATATTTTTGTCGTTTTTTTTAAGTACCTGCATGTATTCAAGAACAATACCCAATGCTTTTCTAAAGCAAAGATTATGTCTTAGATTTATGTACATAATATTCTACTTTATTGTTGCTAACTTTGATAGCTAAGTTAACACATTCTTATATTTTTATTGACTGTATTTTTCCTTCATTCATTTACATTTTTCCATTACTGAAAGCTTCCTGTCCTCTCTTGTTGCAGGACTATAGCTGGACTGACATCCGCTGCCCGTTCGAAAAACGAAGAGACGCAGCGTGTGTATTTTGGGATAATGTCGTATACATTTTAGGAGGCTCTCAACTTTTCCCCATAAAACGAATGGACTGTTATAATGTTGTGAAGGATAGCTGGTATTCCAAATTGGGCCCTCCAACACCTCGAGACAGCCTTGCTGCTTGTGCTGCAGAAGGCAAAATTTATACGTCTGGAGGTTCCGAAGTTGGTAAGTACTTTTTTCAGTATTTTTTGCTTGGGGGAGGTATCTAAAGCTAAGTATCTCGACGTTCATATTTAAATAAACAGTTGGTTATTTGTCCAGGTGCTTTTTGACAAAATATAAATTCATACCTGTAACATTTTAGAGCCCATTTTCCCAAAGGTTTATTTTACTCCTTTATAAATCATTAATTTGCAGAATTTTTAACTTCCTAGATTATGTTAATTGTTTGTGTTTTGTCATGACAAAGTCTTTTTTGATCCCATCTGAATTTTAGTTATAGAGCAATTGTTTTAGATACATAATGTTATTTCCTTTAAAGATTTCGGAGTTTGGCTTACTTGGATCCTTTAATACTTCTTTACTCCATTCAAGCTTTTTTTCCATTCAAGCTTTTAAAATCAATATTATCTTTTCTATCTTTGTATCACAAAGACAAAAGAATGAGCTTCTTCATTTTTAATGTAATGACTAATAGTGATATTTTATGTTTATTGATCAGAACAGGGTGAGGGTGTTGGTATAAAAACCTTTCTCATTGATGGATAATTTGTTAGTGTCCAGTAGTGGTCTTGTTCTAAATAAATAACTTTTCTAAATGAATACTCATTGTGCAGACTAAACACATAATAGCTTTTACAGACTTTCATCTTTTCAAATAATTTCTTTAGCTAAATAATAGATTAGTAAAGAAAACTAGGAGGACCAAATAAGTAAATCTAAGGGACAGAATTCAAATGTTAGCCTAGTCATTTGATTTTCTTTGATGATTTTTATATATTAGCCCCAAGAATGTTTTACTTTTGGTCAGCATATTTATCTGTTTTAAATGTTTATATTTCCCCACCCCCAACTAGAAGGGGGTAAAATCAATTCAAATAATATACATAGGGGCTTCCCTGGTGGCACAATGGGTTAAGCAATGCACTATGAAGCATCTGAAGCCACTTCAGCACAAGTTCAATCCCTGGCATGGGAGGGGCCCCACATGGTGCAGCAGACCTCTCCTGCCTCACCCGCTGCTCCCCTCAGCAGTGTATTTCAGTCAATCTGCCTGTTCTGGTCCTCACTCTGTCTCCGGTGAATCCTCTCACCCACCATCCCCTTCCCTCGTACCTCTGACCTCACCCCAGTTCTTGTATGCATAAGTAAATAAATCTTTTTTAAAAAACAAATTAAAAAAAGTACATAATTTTCTAAATGTGACTATCTAAAAGTATTCTTGACAGAATATTATACTACACCATAAACAAATACAATAAAATCTAAAGGGAATAGAAAGCTATCATTTTGTAGTATAGTAGATAACCAACGTCATTTTTTTAGCATTTTCTCTGGTAAGTTGGTTTTTCATTTAGTCATTTCTAGTATACATTGTATATTTATTCCAAATCTTAACCAACTAAATATGCCAAATCAGAAATGTTTAAAAAGTCAAGTAATTGTTAGTCATGACCATTGCTTATTTTGTTTGCTCTTCTCCCATTTTTGACTTTTGTAGGCTTTGGTTGCATTTAAGAGCTATAACATTGTTTTGTTGTGATATTGTTTTTAAATCATTTGGCATTAGCAAAATCCAGAGGAACAGGAAATGAGGAATAGTTTGGTAAAGCTCTATCTTCTTTTTCCTTGGAATGAAAAAAAAAAAGCACTTGACTTTTACTACTGTCATTTCTAAGTTCTTATTAAGATTCTATGGTATGCAGATGTCATAAATCACAATGAATATGTAGCTTTTACTCTTATAATGTGTAATAAAAATACACCAGAAACATACAGTGATATCTTGAGAGTATACTCAAGAATGGACCAACCTGACTTCGGAACTTACCCACATAACCACTGAGAACAGTCAGGAAGTATGATATTATTAGCACTTTAGTGACTGATAAAGAACATTAAATAAGCCCTGGAATATTATCAGGTAGTAGTTTTCATATCTATATATAGCTGTGCTTTCCCAGTTAAGCATCTGAATATAGATAATATCATTCATGTACAGCTGGACTTGAAAGACACATTTCTTACTTTTTTTAAATCATACCAATTTATTTTTCTGATGTTTAATTACCAGTAAACAATTCTAACAAATCCTTTTTTACAATACAAGATGATACAAAGTTAGCTTTTTCTAAAACTACTTATATATTTTGCTGTTCTTGATAGAATATAGAAATGACTCTATAAAACTTAAGTTCTTCCAACCTTTAATTAATGACCCACACTACAATCAGCTCATCCAAATACACATACACTAAGTTAAGCCTGATGGACCCCTTTTCTTTTACAGGAAACTCTGCTCTATATTTATTTGAGTGCTATGATACACGAACTGAAAGCTGGCACACAAAACCCAGCATGCTGACTCAGCGCTGCAGCCACGGGATGGTGGAAGCCAATGGCCTGATCTATGTTTGTGGTGGAAGTTTAGGAAATAATGTTTCTGGGAGAGTGCTGAATTCCTGTGAAGTTTATGATCCTGCCACAGAAACGTATGTATCAATTTAAAACACTTCACAGTTCCTCATATTCTCTGTAAACTCAGTGGAAAGCTTATGTCAAAAGGCAGAGGGAACCCAACACAGTTGTTTCATATTACAAGCCCATGCGCTTTTGAATGTGCTGGGGTCAGGGGCATGTTCATAGAGGGCACTCTACCTCTTAGGAAATGGCTTGACCTCTGTGAACCTCTCTCTTCCTGTTCATGCTTCTACAATAAATACCTTGTTTTGGGGGGGGGGGGGTAATTGTTGTTTTTTTTAAGATTTATTTATTTATGCATACAAGCACTAGGGTACTGGCCAGAGGTGTGGGGAGGTGAGAGAATCCCCCAGACAGAGCAGGGGGCAGAACAGACAGATGGACTGAAACACACTGCTGAGGGGAGCAGTGGGCCAGGAAGGAGAGGTCTGCCTGTGCCACGTGAGTCACCTCCCCGGCTGGCAGCAGGGATCGAACTCGTGCTGCAGTGACTGCGGTTTGCTTCATAGTGCGTTGCTTAACCCACTGCACCACCAGGGAGGGCCCTTATTGTTGTTTTTTTTAAGTTTTTTTTTTATGCATACAAGAGCTGGGGTACAGACCAGAGGTGTGGAGCATGAGAGGAATCACCGACAGAACGGGGAGCAGAACAGGCAGATCTACTGAAATACACTGTTGAGAGGAGCAGCAGGCGAGACAGGAGAGGGTGGCTTCACCGTGTGGGTCACCTCCCTAGCGGGAATCAAACTGGTGCTGCAGTGTCTGCGGATAGCTTTATGGGAGGCCCTGCAATAAATACCTTTGGATGAGATATGAAACTGCAAATCCTGGGGTATGTCACTATCCATGGGTCCTCACCCACGCACTAATAACTGCAAGACATGGCTCAGACTCAGGATGAGTGTTTATTCTCAATAACAACGGTGTTTATTCTCAAAGAGGGAGATTGGAGAAAAAGAAAGAGCTTCTAAGGCCATATATGGCCAGCCCTCTGTCCTACCCCAGATAGTGTTCACAGTGTTCAGATGTCCAAATCAAAAACTACTTGTGAAAGATGATTTTGAGGGGCCTCCCTGGTGGCTCATGGGGTTGAGCACTGCGCTATGAAGCATCCACAGCCACTGCAGCACGAGTTTGATCCCCGACTAGGAGGTGACCCACATGGTGCAGCAGACTCTCCTGCCTCATCATCCACTGCTCCCCTCAGCAGTGTGTTTCAGTAGATCTGCCTGTTCTTTTCTCCATTTGGTCTCTGGTGAATCTTCTCTTCCTTCTCCCCACCTCTAGCCTGTGCCCCAGCCCTTGTATGCATAAATAAATTTTAAAAAGAAAAGAAATAAAAGCACCTTACCATGAAACTAATCTTTTGCTGAGATATTAGGACTACAAACTCTTTTGCTAGGATCAAAATTATGACTTACTATATTTCAAACACCTTTGTAATTTGCCAGGGTACACAGCACTGTCCCTGTTTTCATTCTGTCATCACATCTACCTCAGCTTCTCCCAAACCAAAGGGGAGGGGGGTGATACCTGCTATCTTCTCTCCTATTTCCACTTTACTTCCTATAAACCCTCCTATTAAAAAAAAAATGTTACAAAATACCAGTTGGAAAACTAAACTCATTCACTCTTCTGCCTATTTTTTCATTCCTGAAAAAAACATTTTAAAATATAAACTCCATGCTTCTAATTGTTGAGATCTTTATTCATATGATAATGGTAAAAATCAATATACTCTTGTTCATAGGAACAGAGAACAAGCATAAAGGAATTCTGTAACCTCGGTATTTTTAAAGAGTCTACAAATATATTCAGTTTGGGGAAATACTTCAAAGCATACAACTTAACATTTCTCTTGTTTCATATTGAGCTTATGCATTAAATTTGAAAGTGAAGAGTTAGTCTGAATAAAGTATCCAACTCTCAAAATGAAAAATAAGCTTTATACTGCTGTGTTTCCCAATATGTAATTTACCCATCCAAGCTACTTTTAGGAGAAAGCTTTTCCCAGTTTAGAAAACGTTTCTTAAGTCATTTTGGAACGTATTTAGTTGCAAGAAGAAAAGTAATTAGGCCTGTGAAAATAATGTGTACAGTGTGAGCAGTAAGGACTTTTAGCCTCTTAACATTAAATTTCAGGTGGGAGAAAACAGAGACCTCATTTATATACTATATGTGAATTACAAGAGAAAGGAAGTGTGTTTGATGAAACTTCTTAATTCTAAACCTTTAGGAGACTTAGCTATACATAAGAACGTGGTCTTATCTATATCCTGGGTTTATTTGGAGATGAAAGGGATATGTAGATTGAAATTTTCCAAGTTAAGTACCTGTTCAATGCACCTGGATAGCTTACTCTGGAAAGCTCGCTACCTAGAGAGGCAGTGGAGGCCTTGCGCTGGCTCTGACTTCCAAGCTGTGTGCTCATCTTCTCTCTTGTGTGTTTATCCTGAAAAACAGGAGCAGCGTTGTGCACCCCACCGTACAGAATGTCTGAAAATGATTGCATTGGGGGCCACACCATTCTCTGTGTGTTTGTACGTGAGAGAGAGAAGCAGTATTTCTTTTTTAAGATTTATTTATGCATACAAGCACTTAGGTACAGGCCAGAGTCCAAGGCGGTGAGAGAATTCACCAGAGACAGAGTCGGGAGCAGAACAGGCAGATGGACTGAAACACACTGCTGAGGGGAGCAGCTGGTGAGGCAGGAGAGGTCTGCTGCGCCATGTGGGTCCCCTCCCTGGCCAGGGCAGGGATCGAACTCATGCTGCAGTGGCTGCGGTCTGCTTCATAGTGTGTTGCTTAACCTACTGTGCCACCAGGGAGGCCCGAGAGAAGCAGTTTTTAAAATAAAAACAACACATAAGCAACAAAAGAATTGTTAACATTTCAGAGGTATCATCATGCCCTAATTACATTTTGAAAAATTAAATCTATCAAATTGTTCTAAGGAAGGAATACAAATAACTATATTAGAAAATCATGCTTATGCCAAATTCTACTTTATTTTTGCTTGGGCTCTTTTGGTGCGATTCGCGGTTAGGAGTGCCAGCCCGTAGCCGGTACCACCAGGTGCATGGGTGTGTAGAGAGGAAGGGACTGAGTCTCACAGAAAAAAATAAACAGCTGTCTGTGTATGTGTGTGTGACACTTCTACCCATGAATTAGTGTAAGGCCCTTCGACACTTGTATACACCTGTATGCTCAACTTACTATAGTGGTAGCTGTACATACAGCATGCAAATACTTTATCAGACTTGACAGAATGATAGTACTTTTTGCTACTAGAGCTGCCTAAATTTCTCAGTATAGATTTGATGATGGATATATGAATAGTAACAGGTGCTACTAATTTGATGATTGCTAGAGGCCCATGAAAACTTTGTGTTTTACTTACTTCATGCATAAATATTAATTAAAGCTACAAGTAACAACATTAGTGGTTCATATTGACTTAAGTACCTTCCCCCTTTTTTTTATTGCCATTTTACAAATTATGGTTTATCACAGGAAATGAGTTTCTTCCAAAGATATGTTATTAGTTTCCAGATATCCTCTTTTTCGTATATCCTAGTGTAGTTGAAAGGAATGAAATCTCTACTTCTGTCCCCTATAAAATTACCCATAACTGCTGTTAAACTTTTGTTTTCTAGCTTTCCAGCCACTGTACTGTGTGTGGACATATGTGAGTGGTAAATAAGCACTTAAGTAGAATAACAGATCTTTCTTATAAACCAGTAGAAGAGTCATTAGCTTCCCATAAACAAGTACCCTAAAAGCATATTTTTTCAGGTGGACTGAGCTGTGCCCAATGATTGAGGCCAGGAAGAATCATGGACTGGTATTTGTAAAAGACAAGATATTTGCTGTGGGTGGTCAGAATGGTTTAGGTAAGTGATTTTAATTCACTGTTCAATTTACCAATGTGTTTCTCTCTTTTTTTTTTTAAGGTTTATTTATTTATGCATATAAGAGCTGGGGTACAGGCCAGAGTCGCGGGAGGTGAGAGGATTCACCATACAGAGTGGGGAGCAGAACAGGCAGACTGAAACACACTGCCGAGGGCAGCAGTGGGTGAGGCAGGAGAGGTCTGCTACGCCGGCGGCAGGGATCAAACTCATACTGCAGTGGCTGCAGTTTGCTTTACAGTGCGTTGTTTAACCCACTGCGCCACCAGAGAGGCCAACTTACCAATGAGTTTCTTAGACTTCTTAGCTTGTTCAAATATTTCTTAAACTCTTGATACAAGCATTTACCATCTATATCACTGTACTATTTTTATAGTTTGTAGAAACTATACAAACATGGTAGTACTTTTAACGTGGGAAGGTGTGAAATGGCTACCAGTCTTGTGACTATTTCAGATAGCTCCCACACATTTCCATACACCCCCTGGAAATGGTATCACAAGGCTTAGGAACTGTGGAGTGATGGAAACATTTGAACTTTATAAAAACATTTAAAACTTTTAAAATAGATGTTTCAGGATTCCTTCTTAGAATCTGAATGAAATATCACATGATATCACTATTTTATAAATAAATAAATTTGGTCTTTTTGTTTTCTTTAATAATATTGTCTAGAGAATCTTAAATAATTGCTTTATGTAGGGCCTCCCTGGTGGTACAAGAAGTTAAGTCTCAAAACAATGAAGCTATCGGCAGCCACTGCAGCACAAGTTCAGTCCCCAGCCAGGGAGCTGACCCACATGGCGCGGCAGACCTTTCCTGCCTCACCCGCTGCTCCCCTCAGCAGTGTATTTCAGTGGGTCTGCCTGTTCTGCTCCCCACTCCGTCTCTGGTGAACCCTCTCACCCCCACACCTCAAGTCTGTACCCAGTTCTTGTATGCATAAATAAATAAATCTTTAAAAAAGTAATTATGTAATGAAGAATCTAAACTAAATCTATGTAGTCCTCAAACTTTACACTAGTTAGTTTAAGCATTACTTAAATGTAACAAAGAAATAACTCTTTCCCTTTTCATGTTCTTATTCATTGATGTATCCCATAAAATGCTGAAACATACATGGCAGAAAGAGAAAAGATATGAATAATTCTAATAAAAGTTAATTAGCAGGAAAACACATTGATTGGTTTACTTTATCTTTTTCCTGAATAAGTACAGCACTTTAAATTTTGTAGAATATTTATGATTCTAAAACAAATTTTATTGTTTTGAAATAAGAAGAATTTAGATGGTAGGTAAGTGTTCATTGTAAAATTTCTTGCAACCTTTTTGCATGTTTGAAGATTTTCCTAATAAAGTGTCAGGAAAAAATACAGAGAATTATTACTGTAAGAAGTCTTGTTAATAGAATTATTCATGTTTTATTATCTTTTGAAGGTGGTCTGGACAATGTGGAGTATTACGACATTAAATTAAATGAGTGGAAGATGGTCTCACCGATGCCATGGAAAGGTGTGACAGTAAAATGTGCAGCGGTTGGCTCTATAGTTTATGTCTTGGCTGGTTTTCAAGGCGTGGGTCGATTAGGACACATCCTTGAATATAATACTGAAACAGACAAATGGATTGCCAACTCCAAAGTCCGAGCTTTTCCAGTAACAAGCTGTTTGATCTGTGTTGTTGATACTTGCGGAGCAAATGAAGAAACCCTTGAAACATGAAAAGTGAGTAGACTTCGAAGACTCATCAGAGACTCAAAAATATAGCCACCAGTGCTTTGTTCCAAGAATTTGGTTAAAAATTTTAGTTTGGTCTTTTGTTGTTTTGGAAGGAAGTTTCAAGTAAAATAAGAAATAGATGTTTCTTTTATATGAATTTCTTTACTTAACTGAAGTCATGTGAAGACCTTATTTCACCAGACCACATAACCAAAACTATATCTATCATGAACACTTGAAAAATTATAAGCATTTGGTGAAAATATTAATTATTGAATGAATTTCACATTTCTAACTATGATTATGGCAGAGTGAGGGATTGGCTTATCAGCTAAAGAGCCTGATCTTAGCTCTAGATTCTATTTTCATACATTATAGAAGTGCTATGTAGTTAGGTCTGTTTGTTTCTGCTCAGTCAAGAACCAAGAAATAGTATGAATTGTTAGTCAAAACAGCTCTGATGGAGAAATTTAGTATCACATAATTTTGCTTGTTTTAATTTTGTTCCATTTAGTACCAAATAGATTCCATTTTAAAAGAAAGCCAGAGTGAGTCAAAGCATATACATGCTTTCTCTCAAAACTTCATAAACACATTTTGAGACTTAAAAATATTCTCTATTCCTCATGAAATAGTCAATCCAACTAAATATTCTCCATCTTTTTAATACAAATGTCAAGCTTAGCATACCCATTATTATTGTTTTACCATTGACTAAAAAATAATTATGCTTCTTTAGTCCTCACTGTTAAATAAAATCCAATCATAATAAGAACAACAAACTAGCAAAAGATAAAACTATATATAGTAAATTTCTAGATAACTAGTACTGATATTTATATAATGTCAATATTGACTTTGAACTTCTTATGAATTAAAAAAGTACATGATTCCTTTCCTCAGCAGGACATATCAGAGATACTTGGCCCAGTTGTCTCTAAAAGTAATGTAATAATTTGGAATAAATATATGCCATCTTGTATTTGTTGCTCTTGTGTGGTCAATAAATCTTTTACAAATTCAACTATTTCTTTCCTACTAATGTTTTACCCATTTGCAGTAAGGAATGTATGGAATGAGCTATGTAAAGCTGTCATTTATCAGATATTAAATATTTAACTTAGACTACTAAGTTTTATTCATTATTTTAAATGTGTTAAGTAATAATTTTTTTAATTTGTGAGGCAATGTTATATTTGTTTTTATTGTCTGTATATAAGGACATACAATATTAACCCTAAAAATGTTTAAATGCAAACACTTACAAAAAGCATACAGGCATTTTTATGTGGGAATTTATGTACTTAACTAAAACAACTATATTGAGATATAATTCACATACCATACAATTCACCCATTAAAAGTATACCATTCGGTGGTGTTTAGTATGCTCAGAATTGTGCGGTCATCATCACAATTTCGGCACATTTTTTATCACCACAAAAGAAACCCCATGCTCCTTAACAGTCACTCCCCATTTTCACCCTGTATTACTTTCCTAGGGCTCCTATAACAAGTTATCACAAACTTGGTAGTTTAAAACAACAGAACTTTATCTTTTTATAGTACAGGAGACCAGAAGTCCTAGATCAAGGCATTGGCAGATTTCCTTCTGGAGGCCCTGAAGCAGAAACTTCCCAGGCTGCTTCCCTAGCTCCTGTTGGTTGCTAGCAACCCTTGACATTCCTTGCTTATAACTGCATCAGTCTAGTCACCGCCTCTGTCTTAACATGAACTTCCCTTTGTTCCCTTCCGTGTCTTCTCATGGTGTAGAAGGACAGCAGTCATTGGATTTAACCCAATCCAGTAAGACCTCATCTTAACTAATTACATTTGCAAAGACCTTAGTTCTAAATAAGGTTACATTCTGAAGTTCTAAGAGTATATGGATTTTGGTGGTGAGGTGGGGGATTTGGTCAACCCAGTTAAATCCCTCAAACACCTAGTCCTAGGCAGTCATCTCTGTCTCCAGATTTGCCTATTCTGAATATTTTTTTAAAGATTTATTTTTATTTATTTATGCATTCAAGAACTGGGGTCTATACCAGAGGTATGGGGGACAGAGCTGGGAGCAGAACAGGCAAATCTACTGAAATACACCGCAGAGGAGAACAGTGGGCAAGGCAGGAGAGGTCTGCTGTGCCATGTGGGTCACCTCCCTAGTCAGGGATCCAACACATGCTACAGTAGGTGGTGATAGCTTGATAGTGCTGAGACTTAATCCCTGCACCACCAGGGAGGTCCCTGAACATTTTTATGTTGGGTTTTGAATATGCATTTCATGGGGGGAAAATATATATATATTATATATAAATATAGTGTAATTTTTTAAAGATTTCTTTATTTATGCATACAAGCACTGGGGTACAGGCCAGAGGTGTTGGGGGGTGAGAGGATTCACCACAGAGAGCGGGGAGCAGAACAGGCAGATCAATGGAAGTACACTGCTGAGGGGAGCAGCAGGCACAGCAGGAGAGGTCTGCTGCGCCATGTGGGTCCCCTCCCTGGCCGGCAGCAGGGATCGAACTCGTGCTAAGGTGGCTGTGGTCCGCTTCATAGTGTGTTGCTTAACCCACTGCACCACCAGGGAGGCCCTATAGTGTAATTTTTTTAAGGAGCAAAATATTTATCACACTACAATTCAGTTGTATTAATTTAATATGATAATCTTGCATATAGAATATGCAGCTCTATTCAAGATATTTAAATAAACCAGATTTTATACTGTACTGACTAGAACATACTATAATAAGTAGACAGGTTTCATGTAGTTTATAAGATGTGGTTCTCTTAGTAATCTATATCATAATTCCTAATTGGAGTTTGTTTTCTGCCTAGGAAATATTCTATAAAATTATCAATACCAGGATAACATGTAAATAGGCAATATTTTTGCAGGTACATTTTCTATTTTTTTCCAAAAAAATTCCTATTGTAAAGTGTTCTATATGCTTTTTAGTAGACATGTGTTATATTAAAGTTATACCCTTTGCAATCACATTATTTTATTGATACAGCAATTCAATTTATACTTTTGAAAATGATAAATCGAACATGAAAGTTTAACATCTTTAAAATTGTTGCCATAAAAAACAACTACAGTTGTGACTGCGGCATAGCATTCAAAAACTTGACATAGTCTAATGGAAATTTTTGAATCATGAAAGTGTACCATTTATTAAATAACTATCCACCCAAGCAGTCTTTATTCCTTTTGCCTTATGTACTGTCAACAGCAAAAAATTTTGGTTTTGCTGCATAGACCAGACCAGTGTAATATTTGAAGGAAATTTTTCTTTTTAAGATGATACTATTAACTTACATCAAAGACCAGAAAATTTAATCTCTAACATGGTACCAAAACAGCTCTAAATTTAAGTAATTTGGAATACAAAAGGACATTTTACCAACTGCATCATTCAGTTCTTGGTAAATCCTTCCTTCAGGTAGCCCCTTCCTCTTCACAATTATTTCAAAGACTTTAAAAAGCTTGACTCCATTTTCATCTTCCTAATTTTGCTTCTTCCCAAGGTGATTCAAACTACCATGGGAGGTTTGAGTTTTTTAGCCTTGCTGGAATATCGTCTGAAATGTTATCCTTACTGACCAGACAACTTTTTCCTTTCCAGAACTTTAAATCCCCTCTTATAGCCAAGTCATGAAATGGGCTCAAGTGCTAGTTTGTTCTATTGTTGTCAGGGGTTTCCCTAACTTGCTCTGCCAACTTTCTATTAACTTTGTCTCCACTGCCCACATTTAATTTCCAAAAACACTTTTTTTATGGTTGTTCTTTTGTACAGTGTGCTGTTGTGGTTTTTCAAGTGTCCTCTTTGAGGACATTTAAATTTACGTTTCTTTATATTCTTGGTGTGTTTCTGTTTCCTCTTTCTTTTCTGTTTGCTTTGCTTTTTTTCTGTTGGTCTCTCCACAAATATCTGGTCCCTGGCTCTGCATTTATATTTAAAATGAGATATTAAAAAGTTGATTTTTTTGTATACTTTGGTGGGTTTATTAGTAAACTTCATATGATGAGGGTCTGGCCACCTGTTTTTGTTGGGGAGCCATAAGCAATCCATAGATATTTTTCTGGGATGTTTGATTTTCCAGAAAATAATCTTCCAAACTCCTCCTCATGTGGGAGAGGGAAAATTAGGATGAGGGGGATTACAAACCTAACTGCAGGATTTCTGGAGCTCTGGTGAAGGGAACTATCATTTGCCATTCAGTGAGCATAAATTACTCCCTCTTGTCAGCACTATAACTTGACTTCTGTACTTGAGGTCCTGGTTTCTGGAATCGTGTTCCTTTAATCAAGGGGGGGAAACTATCTTCAGCACTGGGTGGACTTATGGAGCTAGGTTCTAACTGCACCTCTGATTTGCAAATAACCTACCCTCTGCAGTACCTGGTAGTTCTTATTTCTAAGGCTTTGTAGCCTACTCTGGGGACATCAGTGTCTACCTTACAGGAATTTAATTTGACTATCCTCTGCTCTCCTAAGTAATATTTATTCTTCCATTCAGTCTTCATAAATTGTGGTTTTAGATTATAATTATTGGCCAGTAGAGTCAAAGATATTTTTGCTTTCTTACCTCTTATTTTGAGACAATTTTCAAGAGGAAAGGGAGGCAAAAATACTTTAACTTTGCCATCTTGAAATGAAGTTTCCTTCCTGTAACCCCACTCCTGATTTCCATCTACCCCTCCCCTAATTGACATTGAGTTCTCTGAGCCTCAGTCTTAGGTTCTTACTAAGGTTCACACAGCATCCCATTAAGATGACCTCAAAGGGGATTCTTGCCTTGCCTACCTCTGCCTTCACCAAACACCATGCTAACCCC
Source organism: Galemys pyrenaicus (assembly GCA_019455555.1). Lineage (NCBI taxonomy): Eukaryota > Metazoa > Chordata > Mammalia > Eulipotyphla > Talpidae > Galemys > Galemys pyrenaicus. The sequence goes on from JAGFMF010011726.1 coordinate 4,008,581, forward strand.
CATTCAAGCCTCCGTCACTACTGGTGTTAACATAGGCTGGCATTTGCACAGGCGAAGTCAGTGGTTTTAATGACAGATTGGCTAGTACAAAGGGAATTTTCAAAATAAATATGTTGAGAATAATGGAACCAAGTTTCTCCCAAAGAAGGAAGTTAGAAGAAAGTAAAATGAATCCTGTGATCATGGATTGAAATTGGAAGTTATTAGCATGAACTCAGGTTTTAATAATGTAGAAATGATTGGTATAAATGTGCCTGTGTATCTTTAGAATGTAAAAACACAACAGTGGCAATGAGCAAACTTAGTGCTCAGATCTTGATTTTATAACCAAGACTGTAAAGGGAAACGTCTGATTCCAGGACAGAAACAGCAAATGTGTAAGATGAGCATCTTTTGGACCAGAAAGTGCTCAAAGAATTAAATGATATGTCGAAAGGACAGAGGATATTAATGGCCTCCCACTGACTGAATTTGGGGTGATTTACTATCAAAATAAATAACACAATAATGAACTAAACATTTGATGATAAATGTGTCTCCCCAAAAAAGCCTTATTAACAAAAAGACACCATCTTAATCAAGTGATCAAAGCCAACATCACAAGTCGTGAGACAATTGAAATAGTGAACAACCTGGTAAGTGCAATGTAAAAGCCATGGCATCATTTCTTGATAATCCTGCCAAAGAAGTAGCATCTGAATCTAATCACAAGAAAACATCAGATAAACCATCACTGAGGAATGTCTCCAAATAACTAGCCTTTGATAATTAATAGTGTCAAGATCATGAACACCAATTAAATAAAGATTGAGGATATGTTCCATATTGAAGGAGACTAAAGAAATATGAGTAATGCAACATGATTCTGAACAGGATTATTTTACTTTAAAGGATATTGGAACATTTGGGAAAAACATGAATGGAATTTAAGGATTAAGTAGCAGTAATGTCCTCATTTTGGTGATTACATTGTTGTTATGTAGGAAATAGAGTATTTGGGTGATGGGGCATTGGGTCTGCAATACAGTTTCATATGATTCAGGTAAAAATTCTTTGTGCTGTATTTGTAGCTTCCACCCATTTGTCTCAAAATGAATTAAACTGATTTTCAAATTAATTAGTTTGCACCAATTATTCCCGCTACTCCTGTAGATCCCTCTGTACTCAAAGCCCAAAGGATGTGAGCAAGAATAACACCCAACCATTCTAAATCACCAGGGACAAAGATGTATTTCAACAAAGTCAGATTTCTAGACACCTTGCAACAAAGGAGACTGTACACCTGTGGAGCTATGGGTGCCTCATATAAAGGAAAAGGTGGTTATTGTAGGCTTTGGGAGGAAGGTGGAACTTTAGTAAAAGTTAAGTGAAGAAGTTTTGATAAGCTCAAAGCAAAGTAGAACTGTGTGTAAAGCTATGAACATCGGATCTGAACTAAGGTGTGTGAAGGGTCATTTCCTCGAAAACTACGAAGTTAATAGCTAATGTGTTTTTTAGGATGCCATGGTCTGAAGCACTGCACCTGGGTAGAAATCAAGGCTGTTTCTAGATATCAAATGGTTTAGATCCAGACACCAGTGGGATATTTCATTCTTACTGACGTAATTTCAAATTGCACCATTTATTTGGACTTCAAAAGTTTCTCATCGCTTAAGCATATAGTAATCATTCAAAGATAGGAATTGTTCTGATACTGTTCAGTTTCATTCTGTCCTGAAAAGAAACACTGTTTCCTGTAAACGTTAACAAGAGTTTTTATCTGGTATCCATCCTGATGAAGGGCTAGATAGATCTTTCACTTTATCTGCAGTTACAAACTAAAAATATGACTCGGGTCTATCAAACTATCAAACCATAGATAATCCTTCTCTCAAGGCCTAGGTGAGGTTCTGGTTTTTCTTGATCCGCTTCCCTCCATTTTGTAGACAGACTTTAATATCCGACGCCCCACAACACCCGCAAACCCGTCTCTTTTTCCCTGAAACTATTCAAGTACCCGCCTTCCTAGTCCTACACAGAGCGAGCGAGCAGTCAGTTCTTCTCAAATCCTATTGGGTAAAGTCCACGCCTCTCATCACCTGGGGGCGGGACAACAGAGAAATGGCTTTTTCCGGGCGCGAAAAGATGACGTCACCATAGCGGCCCGAGCCTTGGATGGTTCCGTGCTCTCTGTTTGCCCCGGGAGTTGACTGAAGACCTCTCCGTGGGCGTTACCGTCGCGATGACCGTTTGTCAGTACTTTCTCCAAGGCCGGTGCCGCTTTGGAGACCGGTGCTGGAACGAACATCCCAGCGCCAGGGGTGCGGGCGGGGGACGGCAGCAGCAATCCTCAGGTGAGGTTCCTCTCCATCCTCCTCTGGCCCAGCTGGCCCGAGCCCAAGGCCTGACCTAGGGATCTGGTGGGCAGGGAACGGGCCTCCAGACCCGGGCCTGGGGCTTGGCGCTACGCCGCGGTGCACGGGTACGAGACGCGGATGTGCGGGTGTGGGCACCTCGCGGGTCCCGCCCGTGGAGCTGACACGCAGTTCCTCTCCGAGATTTACCTGCCTGCTTGGTCCCCTAGTCGGTGTTTGTTGAGCAGAAGAACACAGGGGTTTGCCCCTGCGTGCTAATATCGAGCAAATTTAAGTCAGAAATACATATCTCAGCTGTCTTGTCCCCGGGTGACTGGTTCGGCAGTTGGTGGATGTCGACCAGATTCTTCCTTGCATTACTGCCCTTCTGGGTACTTGTTTTATGTGTTTGTTTCTCCCATCACACTTTGCATATAATTTATCAAGCTTTTTTTCGAAGGCAAGGCTAGCAACTGAGGCCAGTCAGACTTCTAACTGGAGAAATCACAATCTCCTTTGAAAATGTAGTGTAAGTTACAGAGCCAAACTCAAGAAAGACGCATGAAGTGGGGAGGGTAGGACGCCCAGTTAAGAACTCTCAACTATGAGGGAAAGGAGGGGTGTAGAGGACCACTTGAGCTCTCTGGACCTGAGTCTTTGTCGAAGCATTTGGAATCTCTCACTAGACCAGCTGTGGATGAAGCACACGGACTGCCTTCAAGGAAAGGAGCAGTCAGTCGGAAAACCATTGTAACTCAAGGTTTTAAAGGTCAGAGGAATAGATCTTTTTTTTCCCCCTTAAGATTAGAATTTAGTCCCTGACATTATCAGAAGATGCTGTTCCCCAACTCAAACCCCGTCTGTCCTGCTTAGGGTTATTTATCTGACCCTTAAACGGTGTGTTCAGTGTGGTTTCATGTGTGATACCTCCTCTTGGAGACAGCCCTTTTACATCACCCACAATTGGTCTAGTGAAATATTCCAAACCGAAACTTAGAACTCAGAGTCTAATAAGTGTGATTGTATTAACAGGAACAACAGGAGGTAATATTTCACTTTCTGTGGAGACTTACTATAAATGTGGTCAATAAATGTTGAGTGGATACATTGATGGATGAAAAAATAAAATCTATCAAGTAAACATTTTTTGAGCTCCCCAAAACAAATGGATGCTCTGAAATTTTAAAATATGAAAGTGAAAGCAACACATTCAAAAGATGGAATGAACTTCTTCAGTGGTGTCATCCCCCACAGGATTTGGAACTTTAGAAAAAATAAAATAATATTACCTCCTACTTGAGGGATCTCTTCCAGCAATGTGCTCTTATTTCTCTTTGGTTTTATTAAGTTGTTTTAGAGTCAGCAAATGAATTTGACAAAGGAGGATAGTTCCCATCACTCTAGTTTTTAATATCTGAAATGGCATATCTCCTAATTTAGTTAGAAACAAGGTGAATTATCTCGGTCCCCAACTAGGAAATGATAAAATCTTGTAAAATGTAGGAACAAAAAGGAAAGAGCCCTGTTGGTTCATTTTGATATTCATGAAATACTCAAAATCCACTCATAACAAGGGGGAATGCAATGTACTTTATTCATATGTGGTTATCTCTATCATTTCCTCATGAAAGATAAATAGGTAGTTTTTTTTGTTTTACTTTAATCAGAGTAAAGACTAAGTCAGATAGATTTAAATATCCAGGGATAGAAAGTAGATTCTAATCTTTTATATGCAACAAGCGCTTTAATATATTGTCCATTTTTCAGACTTGTTGAGTCATTATGTAATGTCTACACAAAAAAGACAACATGTAATGAAATTTTTAGAAATTTAAAAGAAGAGCTGCCAGTGAAATTGTTGGGGATTTTTAAATTTTATTTCATTTTTATTTTATTTCAGGTAGTAACAGACGAGGATGGAATACCACCAGCCAGAGATATTCCAGTGTCATCCAGCCATCCAGTTTCTCCAAATCCTCACCATGGGGGGGCAGCAGAGATCAAGAAAAGTCATCTTTCAGTTCTTTTGGTTCTGGAACTTCAACTAGCAGAAATTCAGGATTTGGATTGTCTCAGAATCCATTTGCATCACCTAGCTCTGATGAGCAGAAAGGTGAAAAGAAGCTTTTGTAAGTGAAAGCCTTCGAAAAATGACTACCCATTTGCTTTTTTTCAAAAGCACCTACAATATTTCCTTAAAAAAAGAAGTAATACATTATTAAAAAAATTTTAAAAGAAAAAAAATACCAATTATCCTGTCACTCATAATCACAATTTTTTTGCATATATCACATTAGACACATCAACTTAAAATATATCATCTTGCCATAACAGTACAGTGCCTTCTTCTTAGAGCTAAGTATGTTTTTTCCATTTCAATTATAGCACTGTATTGTGACTATCTTTCTAAAGCAGTTCTAAAGTTATAAGTTATGTATTTTTTACAAAGTATGAGGTAATGCAAAGCAATTTGCAATCTAGGAATTTTACTTATAGCACCTTAGTTTTCTTCCTAAAACTTAAGATACTCCACTGAAATTGATTTCCTTCATTATTGTGGTATAGATTCATGGTATTTCTTGAGAACATTTGTCGTAGAATTTAATACTGTTGCCAGAGCAGTGCCTAGCTGTCTGTAACTGTCTCTTCCAGTCCCAATTCCCAGGACAGAACTTAAATATTCTAGTTAACCTTTTACTTCTTTTTGACTAAATTAAAACATTGATAAACATTTTGAGATATGTACCATAGGCAATTTATTTTTCTAAAAAGTGAAGTACAGGGCCTCCCTAATGGTACAGAGGTTAAAGCCTCAGTGCTATCAAGCTATCACCAGCCACTGCAACATAAGTTAGATCCCCGGCCAAGGAGTTAACTCATGTGGCATAGCAGACCTATCTCATCTGCTGCTCCCCTTAGCAGTGTATTTCAGTAAACCCTCTTGTTCTGCTCCCCACTCTGTCTCTAGGAATCCTTACCCCCTGAACCTCTGGCCTACACCCCAGCTTTTGTATGGCTAAATAAATAAAAATAAATCTTTAAAAACAAAAAGTGAAAGTAAGAATGAAGTTCTCCCTATGTTTGATTGGCTGTTGTAGAAATCCTAAATTTAATACAATAATGACTACAGTATCATTTTATTGTAGCATTCTGGGTGGGGAACAAGTGTTTAGAGTCGGATCTATCAATGGCTCTTGTTCATACAAGTTAACTATGAACAAGAGTCTTTCCTTTTTGCAAAATTTGAAAATTAGTCAATCTCTAAAGTATTTTAAACAATTCTGTCATTTACATCTTTTTTTTACCAGTTAAATGTTTATGATAATGAACATAAAGAAGGATTAAAATTGGTATTGTGTATTTCATTATGTTTAGTTCTTTAAAGCATGTATGGTATGTGTATGGTATAGTTATAACTTGATAAATGTATTTGCTAGTGGTTCAGTATATTTGAAAGTCAAATTTATGAACATCTTAATGTTATCATAGTTCATATTTTTGAGCTTTTGATTTAAAGAACATTCTTTAGAAAATATAATGAGAAAATTCTAAAATTTTATATTTACTATGATGTGAAATTTCAGTGGCTGAGAATTATAAATAATAAATTTTAGCAGCAGATTTTGCTTTTTTTTTCAGAGAAGGAATTGTGAAAGATATGGAAATTTGGGGATCATCAGGACAGTGGATGTTTTCGGTTTATTGTCCAGTGGAAGAGAAACCTAATATTTCAGGTACCTCAGAAATGGTTTGTTTTTTAAATGGGTTTTAAAGTTATTGTTTTTCTAAAACTAAAACCATGCTAAATGAAGAAATTAACTACAATTAGAACTTGGACATTTTTTCAAGTATCCAGGTATTCTAATACCACTTTATTAACTTAGAGATTGAGGTTGGAAGATTTCATTCTTTTAAGATACATAGTTCTCTTGAGAAAATCATAAAGTAGGGATACAGTACCATTACAATTCTGTAAGTCCAGGAAGAAACCTTTTTCTTGTACATGGACAACTTCAGAACCTTTTAACTGTCCTCAATGAAGAGTCACATTACTGCCTGCCAGTAGCATTGGTACTGTAGCTGCCTGATTCTGTTCTGGTTCTGTACTTCTTCCTTTCTTACCTTTTAAGAAGAGTTTTTTGTTTTAATTTTTTTTTTTTTTTTTTACTTACGCATATAAGAACTGGAGTGTAGGCCATGGGGGCATGGAGAGGAAATGAGAGGATTCACCAGAGACAGAGTGGTAAGCAGAACAGTTAGATCCACTGAAACACACTGCTGAGGGGAGCAGTGGGCAAGGCAGGAGGGATCTACTGGGCCATGTGGGTCTGCTCACTACTGGGGATCAAACTCATGTTGCAGTAGCTGCTGACAGCTTGATAGCACTGTATCTTTAACCCCTGCACTACCAGGGAGGCCCAAGAATAGTTATTTTTCACAAAGCATGTTGAGACCTATCCTGGAGGTACTTCATACTACCTGGAGGTAGTTTGAACGTAAGGAACCTTAACTGCGCTAAGCACTGCATAGCATTCTAGCATTAGAGCTAGACTACCCCCATTCTTCCCTTTTTTTTTTTCTTTTTTTTTTTGTCCATTTTCCCCACCCTCTTTCTCTTTTCTTGGCTGAACTCTAGTCCGCCATGCTTTTCCAAGCTCACTCAAGTGTTCCTGTGTTTCCTTTCCAGTCCCTCAGAATTGTCAGATATTTACCTGCTCATATTTTATGAGCATTTGTGTCACCCACTGCTTAGTTGTTTATCCATTCATCCATTCAAGAAGTATATTGAATTTCTTCCTTGTACACAGACCTATTCTAAATTTTAGGGGATGTAGTGATGAGCAAGACAGAAGAGATCCCTCCCTTAGGAAACTTATAAGAGAGGGAGACAATAACTTAATGTAAATGAAATAATTTCACATAATGACATTTTCTGTAACTAAAGTGAAATGAAAAAAGTCCTATTCCCATTTTTAATCAGTTCAGAATTGAACTTAATGCCCAGTGCCCTAAAGCATTGGTTCTTAAAATGTGGAATGTAGATCCCTAAGTAGAGTTGCCAGGGAATTTGTGGGACACCCAATTAAATTTAAATTTCAGATTGGGGCCTCTCTGATGTCCTAGGGGTTAAGTCTCAGTGCTATCACTGCTACGATCTGAGTTTACTCCCCCACCAGGGAGCTTAAACACATATAGTGCAGCAGACCTCTCTACTATTGCCTGCTGCTCCCCTTAGCAATGTATTTCAGTAAGTCCACCAGTGAGTCCTTTCACTCCTTGCACCTTTGGCCTACATGCCAGTTTCTTTTATGCAAAAAATAAATAGATAGATACATAGATAGATAGATGAATAAGGCCTCCTTGGTGGCCTAGGGTGTAAGTCTCAAGACTATCACTGTGATGGCCTGAGTTCCATCCCCGGCCAGGGAGCTAACCCACATTTGGCATAGCAGACCTCTCCTGTCTTGCCTGCTTCTCCCCTCAGTGTATTTCAGTAACTCTGCCTGCTCTGCTCCTTACTCTGTCTCTGGTGAATCCTCTCACCTCCTCACCCCCCAACTCTGACCTACATCCCAGTTCTTTTATGCAAAAATAAATAAATTTCAGATTAACAAAGAATACTACTTTTAATATATATGTCTCATGTAACACTTCACACCCACTTATACTAAAAAAGTATGTTATATGTTTGAAACTCAGCTTTAACAGGGAATCCTGTTTGTTAACTCTGACACCCTTGTTCTTGAGACCCTTCTAGATGCTATACAATTTTAAAATTATTTTTATAATAATATATTGAATGCATTTTCCATTTGTTGATACTCACACTGTTGCAAAAGCATTGATGAGTAAAATTGCTTGTATCTTAGCATGAATCAAGGCAGAGGCAATTAACTACTAGTACACTACAGTAATTGCAATTAAGAGGAAGTCAATGCCATTTTTAAAGAAAAAGTCATCCTTTTCTAATTATGTATCTGTAAGAACAGGTTTTCTTCATACACTTCAGTCATACAATTTATTGAATTGATAGAGTATAAAAGCATATGTAAGAAATAAGAATTCTTCTATTAAGCCAAATAAAGAGATTTACTAAAATAAATTAATGCCACACATCACTAATTTTTTTTTGTTTGTTTTGGAAATAGTTTTTCATTTTCATCAATAAGTAATTGGCTTCTTAATTATAAATGTATTACTATTTTCTACATTTATATCAGTTTCCATTTCAAATATGGTAAATATTAACATGTAACCCATGTAAACAAAAGTTCTTTGGGACTTAATGATTTTTAAGAATTTAACAGGTCCTAAGACCAAAAGATCAAAAACCATTATTTTGGGCTGCATTAGAAAGGTAACTTTTCCTATGTAGCTAGAGTGATTCTACTTTGATACCACCTTTGAGAAATTGAGAAATAGTCATTCAGATCATTTTCTGTGATCTGTGGTTCAGATGAGGAACTCCAGGTGAGCCCTGCTGGAATGAGTGAAAAGTAACTAAGGGGCATTGTTCCTTTAGATAGAGTGGTTATCTGTACTTAGGACATTGCATTGAAGCTGAGTCCTGAATATGGAAAAGATACCAGTTGGGGGAAACATTCCTGACAATGGGAATAGCTAGTGCAAAGGCCTTGGCAGGAACAAGTTTAAGTTTGCCTTGTATCTTCAGACTAGTAAGACCTGAAATACTAAGGAATAGTAGAGTAAATGAAAGAAATGTAGTAATATGATATGAGGCCAAGAGTGGAAGCCAGGGACCAGATCATGTGGGACCTGTTTGACTGGGCAGCCATGAGAGCTTTAAGTAAAAGAGGGATATAACCTGATTTGAAAAAGCTTGCTCCAGCTGTTGTATGAAAAGAAATGATCTGTTCGGGGCAGGGAGGGCAGGTTGGGGGAACAAAAGAGAAGCAGGGAAATGAGTTAGGAGTCCAGTGCTGAAGATTGGGTTAGAATTATTACCAGTGGAAACAGAATCAATCAAATTCAGGTTTTGTTTTGGAGCTAGAACTAGCAAGATGCTAATTTAATTGCATAAGGAGAAAGAAAAAAATACAAGGAGATTTCTAGGGTTTTTGGCCTAAGCAGTTTAAAAAAAATGGTAAAGACAGTTCTTAGAGGCAATCCAGGATTCTGGATTGTTTTGTTTTTATTAATTTGTCACTAACTTTATATAACTTTGAGAGAATAACTTCACATCTCCATATATGGACAGGGTGGTTATTTGAATGGTTAGTTTTCTTCACTTTGAGGTAGGCACCTTGGAGTTGCTAATGGTCTGGGTTACAAGTAATACTCTGTAGAAAATATCCTAGACATTTTTTTCCTTAAGTTTTCCAAATTATAAAAGTTACAGCTGTTGCTGTAAAAAACGTAGAGAATACAGAAATATTTAAATAAAACAAAGGTCACCTGAAATCTTCGGGTATATTTCTATCAAAATATGTATATACAAACACATTTCTCATTCATATATATCTAATTAGCATTGCTGTTTAGTTGTGTATGCTTTGCTGTTTTCAGTTTTTCTGAAAACTACTAAATAACTAAAACAAATAAACTAAATTACTGGAATACTAAATACTAAAACTACTGAAATGAATATCCTGATACATAACACCCTTTGTTTATACATCTTATTATTCCCTGAGGTTAAATCCTAGGACTTGTATTAAGGTTAGAAGATGTCAACATTTTTAAGACATTTGATGCTTATTGACATTTTTCCTCACAGAAAATTACCTTTTAAGTTACCTTAATGACAACCGAGGAAAACGTTCATTTCACCACATCCTTAAAAACAACGTGTCAACCATTTTTAATTTTGTCAGTCTGATAAGTAAAGCATTTTCACTATTTTAAGTTGTATTCTTAAGTAAAACTTCAAATTTCATTCATTTATATACTGACTATTTGAATTATTTTGTTAATTGCCTATTCATTATCTTTGCCCATATTGACTTATTTTCCTCACATTTACATTAGCTCTTCTTCTGTCATATACATAGCAATTATTGTTTCTTTAGTTTACCATTTGCATTTTAATTTTGCTTATTGTAGTTTTTACATACAGAATTTTTTTAAGGCAGAAGTTTATGTAGTCATCTTTACCTGTTTCTTTTCTTATTCCTTCTACTCCATTTATCTTTAGAAAATTATCCCCATTCAAAGATCAAACAACCAATTATATTTTATTCTAGTATTATACTTTATTAAGCATTAAATAAAGAGTAGGCTTTGAATTTTTCCACATGACTATAAAATTTTTCTAACAATCAACATGAGCACATTTTCTTTTCTAGCACCTCTAACTTTACTATTATCAAAAGTATTGCTATTTATTTTAAAGATTCCAATTGATTCCTCACTTCAGGTTTTACAGACATTTCACCAGAGGAGTTGAGGCTTGAGTACCATAACTTCTTAACCAGCAATAACTTACAGAGTTATGTAAGTTTGTTTCCTATTCATCTACTTCCATAACAGATTAGCTGTTTGTTGTCTGTCTGTTGTGATTTGCTTAGCAAAGTGGATGAGGTATATGATTTTTTTTTTTTTTTTCAGGAAAAGGTTGTTTTTCTTTTATAAATTTTATTGAAATTGGTTGGTCATCTGAATGGTGATAATATATTTAAACGGCAGTAACTAAGAATGTCACTTTTTTATTACAAATTATCCAGCAACAATCCTAGAACTCAAGCCCTTTCATCGTTTGACAAGCAATTATGAAACATCTCATAGGTCCATATACCATGAGTGAGTGCCAGAAAATAAAGTTAAGTAAGATGCAGTGTGTTACACAGTTTTATATCCTTACATATCAAATACCAAAAATTCAAAAGCTGGGCTTGAGTAAGTTGGATACCTAAAGAAATGACATAAACTCTATATTTTCTTTGTCTGTAGTCACAATTGTGTATTTCAGCTAGTATACATGTTCACCTCCCGTCCAAATACAACTGACTCTGTGCTGCCAGGTACTTTTGATTCTTGACTAGGTGATACAAGGAGCTAGAGAACAGGGAGAGACTACAGCTGAAATATCTTTGGCAAATAGGATCTGGTCAATGCAAATTTTACAACAGGCCATTAAAATGTTTTATAAACTTCTTGTGATTTTGGCAAATAAAGATGTAAAGTTGTGGAGAGATTCAGTTAAGCACTCAGTATTATTATTTTTCTTTTCGTCAGCTAAATTCAGTCCAACAGTTAATAGATCAGTGGAGGAAAAGGATAAATGAGCTGAAAAATCTAAATACATCAACTAATATAGCTTTGGTGAGTATTGAAGAGTTTTCTGCAGGGATCTATCTTCTCTAGCTTTTTTGCAGAGAATCTCACTTTGAATTTGGAAATCAAAGCAACATTCTCTGTCCAAGAACTATGATGCACTCTTTCTCAAGAACTGTGTCATCATTTAGAGTGACGGTTCTAGAATTGCTTTCTCTGTGGTCCTTAGTCAGAAATGCACAGATAATTACACTTTTCTAAACTAGTTTTTAGGGTAAGAAATTTTACTTTGGTATAGTATTAGATTTGGAAGTTTGACATCAACAAATGCTTCAGATTATTATCAACATTCAGAAAGAAGTTGCTTTGAAAAATGATGTGAATGCACCTTTAGAGTGCTACGTACTTGCATGACTGCAGGGTCCTTACCACATGTTTCTTTCTTCCATAGCAGAGCCTTTAGGAGATACACCCACTCATCCCAAAAGATACCAACGGTAGCATGCTCATTGTCATTGCGTGTCACTATTTGTCTACCCCCATAAAACATTCTTAAGAACCTTATCTTAAAATAAGATATTTGCATTTAGAATTTAACATTTACATTTACCCAGGCAGTTTGTTTCTACTTTCTAATAAAGAATATGAGTCATATAGCTGCTTAAGCTTAATGAATGACAGTCTCAGCACCCCACCACTTTCTTCAATATGTGCTCCCAGTAACTAGACATGTATGCAAGTTCCTTTTCCCCACTCCTCAGTTGTTAATACTGCAATTTGAATTTAGTAGGACTCCTTGGGAATATTTTGTCCCTAGGCGAAAGATGGCCCAGCGTCACCTTTGCTGAGAGCTCTTGTAAAAGAGAAAACAGAGTCCAAAAAGCTTACCTCGTGGTTGGAAGTTCCTTGCTCTTTACTAGCTGCCTAGGACCCTCCATAGGTGAGCTCTTGGACAGACTATAACTGGCTTAGTGGTTCATTCTTTATACTTTTAATCCATTCTACAGATATAATAAACTGTGTAGCCATTTACCTGTTGAGTAATACATAGTGAGGGGAAGAATCATACATGTGTGATTTCATTTATCTAGAAAAGATAAATCTCATATATTGTGATAGAAAACAGATGAGTGGTTTGCTGTGGCCAGGAGTTTGACTGGAAGGGGACATGGGAAACTTTTTAGAGAGGAAATGTTCTAAATCTTGATTGTAGTTGTAAGTTTGTCAAAACTCATTAAAGTATATACATAAAGCAGGTATATGTTGTTATATACAAACTAAACCTCAGTTAAAAAAAAAAGTTTTTAGTACTATTAGGGCTTTCAAATGAGAAGATATGTATCTGCCTGGGTTGATTATGAAAGTCCTCTTGAAGGGAAGAAGTAAGTGAGAAATTCTGGAAAGATTTAGACTTTAGGAAGCAGGAATAATGAAAAGCATTTCTAGAGCAAGGAGTAGCAAAAGCCTAAAGTATTTTCAGGGAAATGTGTTTTAACAGATTTTAGTGATAAGTTTTTAATAATGTAATTGTGAATCAAATTTAATTCAAGCATCGGAATTGTGGGCATATTCATACTTGGGGTGCTTTTCTATTTTAAGTATTTAACTTCACAGTTTTAAACAGATACTGTAAAAGTTGAATTTAGCTGGGAGGTATATAAAATAAGTAGTGAGAATTACTCATCAAGCATTTTATCATTTGCATTCTTTTTTTATAGCTCTCTGATGGGAAGGATGGAGTAAATCAAGCAGCACCTACATTTGGATTTGGCAGTAGACAGACAGCAACAGTTGGGTCACCAGGTAAGTAATAAAGTAATTCAGAACTTTACCAGCTTAGAAAAGTAGGATTTTGTAGGTTTCAAGTCATAAAACCTAAAACCATGTTAAGTGCCATTTTTTATTTTTTTATTGACATAATACCAATTACTTAGGTTTACATTATATAGGTTTCACGTGTACAGCATTATAAATCAACAGCATATGCTACATTTTATTCATGACCAAAAATATAGCTTGATGAGCAAGTCTCAACACCTATTCTGTATACCTTCTAGCTAAATTCAACTTTTACATTATCTGTTTAAGAATGTGAAGTTAAATGCTTAAAGTGGAAAAAATTCACCATACCCTTGACTCTTTACACAGTTTGGTCAGTCCCATCTGTACCCCCCATTCCTTCTGAGAGTCACTTGCTTTATAATTTGAGTTTGGTTTTGTTCTATTTTGTTTGTTCATTAGTTTTGTTTCATTTTTTTCTTCTTTGTATCATGTTCAACATGATATTGAAATCTCACAGTGCTTGTCCTTCTCCATGTGGAATACTTCACTAACCCTAAAACCCTCTAGGTCCACCCATGTTACAGCAAATGGCAGGATTCATCTTTTTTGTATAGCTGATGAATGTGGGAGTGCACATAGCTCTTTTTTTTTTTTAAGGTTTATTTATTATGCATACAAGCACTGGGGTACAGGTCAGAGGTGCGGGCAGTGAGGGAGAGTGGGGAACAGAACAGGCAGATCGACCGAAATACACTGCTGAGGGGAGCAGCGGGCAAGGCAGGAGAGGTCTGCTGTGCCACATGGGTCACATGGGTCACCTCCCTGGCCAGGGGCAGGGATCGAACTCATGCTGCAGTGGCTGCGGCTTGCTTCATAGTGTGTTGCTTAACCCATTGCACCAACAGGGAGGCCTCTGCTCTTAGAATTAGTGTTTTCAAGTTTTCTGTGTAAATACCTAGAAGAAAGGGTCTCCCTGTTGCTCATAGGATTAAGCTGCAGCACTATGAAGCTATCAGCAGCTACTACAGCATGAATTCAATCTCCTGCTACTCCCCTCAGCAGTGTATTTCAGTCAACCTGCCTGTTGATTGCTCCCCACTATCTCTGGTGAATCCTCTCACCCCTCACACCTCTGGCCTACACCCCAGCTCTTGTATACATAAGTAAATAAAATAAATATTTCTTAAAAATATATTTTTTTTTATTTATTTATTTGTGGTGAGACAGGAGCACCATGTGGGTTAGCTCCCTCACCGGGGCTCGAACTTATGCTCCAATAGCTGCCAGTAGCTTCATAGTGCTGTGACTAATCCTTTGTGCCACAGGGAGACCCTAAAGTAAATCTTTTTTTTTTTTTAAATATTTATTTATTTTGGGGCCTCCCCAATGGTGCAGTGGGTTGAGCACTGCACTGTGAAGCATCCACAGCACAGCAGTGCAAGTTCGATCCGTGGCCAGGGAGGGGACCCACGTGGCACAGAGACTTTTGCCTTGCTCGCTGCTCCCCTCTACAGTGTGTTTCAGTCGATCTGCCTGTTCTGCTCTTGTATGCATAAATAAATCAATTTTTTTGTGTTTTTTAATTTATTTTGTTTATTTAGTTTATTAAATAAAATTTTATTTATGCATACAAGAGCTGGGGTACAGGCCAAAGGTGTAGGAAGTGAGAGGAGTCACCATAGACAGAGTGACAGGTCTGTTGAGATTGAGGGTTGGGGAATGTAGGTGAGCGTGTGGAAGCCAAAAGTGAAACTCCACTCCTTAATCCCTGAGTTTCTCAAAGCTACCATCTTGAGTGATGATAAAGCACGAAGGAAATATGATCAATGTAGCAGAAAGACAGGACAGTGGGGTTTAGTGGGTTCATTCTAACTTTTCCTTTTCACTCTTCTTCCCCTTAAACTTCTCAACGTTCACACATGGCAGAAATAAGAAAACAGGGAATAATATGACTATATTTTCAACTCTAATGGATTCTTTTTTCTTTCTCTGGTGTTTATAGGTTTTCCAGTGAATAATAGCAGTGATAATGCTCAGAATTTTAGTTTTAAAACAAGCTCTGGATTTGTCAGTACCCCTGCTGGAAGCCCTTCTGTTTTTGGGAGTACTCCAGCATTTGGAGCTGCACCTTCTACTAGCTCTGCCATCACTACTTCTACTCCAACTTTTGGATTTGGGAAAGCTGAAGCCACATCTGCTGCTTCATTTTCATTTAAAACCCCTGCAGCTTCCAGTTTTGGATCAACTGGATTTTCAGGATTTCTACCTTCCGTGGCATCAGGTCCTGTTGGCACTCCAGTGACTCCAGTCTTTGGAAGTGGCAGTTCTACAGCTGGTTTCGGTAGTTCAAACTCACATTCTCACACTGCTTTTTCCAAGTCACCCAATGTCGCCTTCGGAAATAGTGGCACATCCACCTCGCTCCCAGGCTCACATGGCAGTACCACAACAGATAACGTATTATTCACACCCAAGGATCAGCTGTCAGCAGAAGAATTAGAACAATTTCAATCCAAGAAATTTACACTGGGAAAAATTCCATTAAAGCCACCACCTATGGAACTTCTAAACATTTAAAATGGCAATCTAAATATCAAAAAGAACAGCTCTTAAAATTTATTTTGAGTGATTCATGTAAAAGAGCAAATATATATATAGCAGATACATATATATACACATGTGTGTATTTATAAAGAATATAAGCTTTCAGTAATTTTAGGGGTTTTGGATTTAACATTTTTTTCTTGAGCCAATTTAAGTAAAATACTCAGCAAGAGATATTTTTAACCATAATTATGAATGGAACTGAAAAAAAAAATGTGCACTGAATAAATTACATTTCTTATTCTACATTACTTAACTGGCTTACCCTTTAAGCATTTTTTTAGGAGATCATTTTTAGAACATTTAGGGAGGAAAACCTTAAATATTTAGCCCACTTACCAAATAAATATGAGTAGCATGACTTTATGTTAAAGACTCTCTTAAAGCAAGAAATAATAGTTTTTGATAGAAAGGGTAACAATTTTTATTTTGGGGACCAGTGGAGGCATGGATAAATTCATCGTTTAGTTCCACCATTGATTTTGACAGCCTCACGGGTCACCACTTGAGTTGTCTTCAACAATTTTAAACTGATTTTTATCTTGGTCTAGTTTTCATATAATTTATTTCTTACATTATCTTACCAAGTAGATGAATTTTAAGACTAGAAATTGTGCTCCCGTAAAAAACAGTATATATAATGAAATCAGAATCAGCTATTTCTAGAACTTCATTGAGAATTCTCAGACAAGTTTGGATCCCAGATTGAGAGAATAAGATCTTGTGTATTTTATATATGGATGAGCCAGGAAGCTAAAGACTGTCATGAATTGAGGCATGTAAGTGTTAGAGCCATGCTCCTTTCTCAGGCCTCAAAAATAATGCAGCCAGTCCTGCAGATCACCTAACTTACGTAGTTATGTTATTGAGCTGATTATTTTTAAGTGAAAATAAAACCTTACATAAAAATAATCCAAATGATTTCAGTATATTTGCAAAGGATTCAGTTCTCTGAGGATCCAAATTCTCTTGTTACACTTTTTAAAGTGTTATATGTCTTTGACTCAAAGTTCTAGAATCCCAGCATTTGGGAATATATACTCAAGGAGTATGCATTTGAAAACATTTTGGGTTTAGAGATGTTAAACAGACCATATATTCTTGCTTTCTTAAGCTCTGAAAGGCTTTCCAATGTTTATTCAGCTTACAATTGAATTCTACATGTTTCTACCTGTATGGAAATAACCCTGGCTTTCTATAGATTTGTTGCAGGCTTACCAGATGGTGACACATGTTCTTGTTACCTGCAAGGTAACTGATACACACCTGGATATAATGGGATACATCTGTATAACTCCAGTGTAACAACCAAAACTACAGGTACAGAATGATATGAATGATACATCATTTAAGTACAAAATACAGAACACTGCATCATATGCAAACATAGTAAAAGAATAACAGCACGAGGACAATAAGCACTCAGTCTCACCTCCAGACAAGTCACTGTATAAGAAAAAGGTGGGCTGATTACAATGTTCACTGATGGTACAGAGACACCAAGTGCAAATACAAGACTAGGAATTGAGTCCTACACGTGACCCATGTGAGCAGGTTTGGAAACAGGCTCTGAAAGATCTGGGAAGTCCCAAAGCTCAAAACTCTAATGCACAAAACTCTAATGTACACAGGCACAGCAAAGAACACATACAAATGCTACAAAGTTAACAGCCATGAGGTGCCATCAGCTGTGATAACTTCCCAGAGGAAATGAATATTTAACAGTTTTGAAAGGAAAGTGAAATTGTAATGAGAAAGAGAAAAACAAAAAATAGCCAGAAGAGGTTCTAGAGATAAACCTAGCCTGGGAAGATTATAACTTTATAAAGAATCTGAGAAACTAACTCTTTAAGGAATCATTACTAACTGGGAAAACTTAGGCAAGTTAACTTTTCTGATCTTACCTGCAGAGAGGTAATAACTACCACCCAGTGATGACTTAATAATATACTTAGCAGAGAAATTACACTCAGTAAATTCCATTATTGAGCAAAACTGCTTATTCAGTATAACGAATTCAAACAAAAATACATAAAATAAAAATTATATTCCATTTCCCCAGTAGCATTGTCTTAAACATTCTTGTGTATGATTCACATGTTTTCATTCTTTATACACAATCTAATAGTTTTCAGTGCTATATGATTTTGCGCCTTATTACTTAACAAAGTATCTTGAACCTTCCATGTCAGCACATAGGTACTGTTTTTTAAAGGCCATTGTTTATTAATTCATTTAACCATGCCCCTGATTGAGGGCCAACAGTGCTTCAATAAGACCCTGGGGCATACGTGTTTGTTGTAGAATGTCTTACTGGAGATGTGTGTATATATGCATATGTAAATTTATATAAAAATATATCTTTACACCATTGTTGAATTTTTGTAAGAAGTAAAAAACATGGAGTAGAAGTAGAGTTCTGATTTTGCTAAATTGCCTTTTCAAATGTCATCAATTTATCCCCTCTCCTGAAAACAGGACACAGAAAGCATTTACATGTCAAAGGAGAGTAGATAATGATTTTGTTGTCATTGAATACATACAGCAGTAATTCCACGAGGACTGGGCCTTGATCAGCAATGTTCGTAAGTCCATACCAGGGAGTTCCTTGGAGTAGTACCATGTGGAAGTTCTGGATCTCGTGTACTTCCCCCCCTCCCCCCCATCAAAACAGCTGGAGAAACAGGATTTCCAACTGCTCTGAATATGTTAACTTACTCTGTAGAACAGAATTGATAATGTTTACCAGTATTGAATGTACAAATCCATCAACGACTAGAAGGATGGATCTCATCAAAGCAGAGAAAAAAAGATATTGGCAAAAAGTCCTAACCTTAGGCATCTCACTGATGAGGATGGAAGTGGAGAAAGATGGATCTAAGAAACAACTCCAGTTTCTAATATACCAAACCTGAGACAGAACTAGGTAAAAGCTGCACAGGAAGAGAAAAAACTACTGGGGAAGAGAGAATGACCCCCCAAACGATTTAGTCACCCACTTCATATCTTCCTGTTTCTAGCTTACATCCCATGGCCTATCAGTCATCTTGAAGATACGTAACTGCAACACCTCTGGACACTGCCCTCGCCACCCCCTGCTAGGCTCTGGTGCCTTGCCTTGCTCCCGCCCAGCTAGTCCATGCCCTCTTCACACTTTTCTAATTGTCTTCTGTCTAGAGGAATAACCCTTCCTCACTTCACAGAGAACTTGGAAGCCACTGGATGACATTGGTCTTTCTTTTCCTTTTGCTCCGCAGTGCCAGCTCTCCACACACTGTGACACCCACCGTTATCCCCTCTCTTCCTGCATGCCCTGGTCTCCCTCTTCACCAGGCCTCCCATAAATATCACATGTGTTGTAGCATATCCCTGCTAGGCGGTGCAGGCTCTTTGACCTAGTCTTCCCAAAACACTACCCTAACTCTTTGCCCCCAGTAACAGCCGTGCTTCTCTAAATGTTTCATTTGATCACTCCCCTCTCCCACCCAGTCTTGCCTCTCAATCCATTCCAATTTGTCTTCTGGCCCCCATCCCACTAAAATTGCCCTTACTCAAGACTCAGTTCTAATCAGTCCCCTCAGGATCCCTTTTCATACTGGCAACCTTCCTGCCGCAGCTCCAGAGCCAACATTTTGTTAGAAATAGTGAAGAAAAAAGTCTCAGTAAAATTCTAATGGCCCTTCCCTGGCTCTAAGCAGGGCTATATGCCCATTCTAGATCAGTGATAGAATATAGGAATATTACTGTTCTAACTAAATGCTGATAAAAAGATCTGCCTCATTCTTTTTAACAGCTGCACTATATTCCATTGCATGACTATATCATAATTTAACTTCTTTGCTGATGGACATTTGGGTCTTTTGTTTTTAGCAATTGGACAATACAAATAATTCCACACTGCACTTTTTTGGATCTTTCCCACACACACTCACAATTCTTTCCTCAATATCAGCAAGCACATAATTGCTGAATTGTGCTTTTCATGATTTTAAGGAACTTGCCAATACATCACATTGTATATTCCTGTGACCACGGTACAGAAAAAGAAGAGAGGATGTGGTGTGTAGGTTTTTCTTCATTGTCTTCAGTTCACCAAATATAGCCCAGCTATCAATAGAATAGGCTCTTTGAAGCTCCCCCTAAAATTTAAAAAAAAAATCTTCAATGTTCAATGCAAGTCCCACTTGCCTGCCAATTCCTCTGGGCAGGGGCCAACTGGCAAGAGTCACCTTTCTCCTAATGTGTTCTTCCTGGTAGTCTGTTTCCAAAGCATATGTATTGGTAAAACCCTGGGAATTTCCAACTCTCCTTTTGTGATTGTCTGAGGGTTGCCATGACCCAAATCACAGGTAGAGCTACTAGCACAGGCCTTCCAACTTCATCCCCCTAAGAGGGAACATGGTCCCCAGACTGTCACCTGACTTCTCAGCCCTTGTCTTGACTTTCTAGTGAATGGCCTTACCAGTCCCGCGATACTCACACTGCCAAACACTGCCTGCAGCCTGGAATCTGCACTTCTGGTTAATCTAATACAGTGTCTCTCAGAAGTATCTTGTGTCCTTTCTGCTTGTGATGCCTCATTTTAAAATAACTTTACAAGCCTCTCTGGGCTAACTTCAGCCTTAGAACTGAGCTCTAACACAGTATAGGTCACCCCTTAATGCTTGACTACACTTCCCGATCCTTGTTTTGTGCTCATCATTAAAGCTTTCTCTTTTTTGACCTTACAGAAAATTTCCTTTTCTATTATTTTTTTTCTCTTTTGCTTTCGTATTCTCAGTTGCACCATAACAAGGCACCAAAACCTATATTCTAGCCCTTCCAACAGAGGTCCTTTTCCTCCTCCCTCCCCTCACTGATGAAGGATAAGGATAGAAAAGTTGGAAAGGAGGTGCCACAAGACCAGAAACCTGGCTCACACAATGCCAGGAGCTGGAGGTGGGGGTAGAAGTGATTAACATAGTTTAACCCAGCAGTAAGTACTAAAAATCCTTAGGCGCCAAGGTACAGACAGACCTAAGTAAAGCACCAAGCTGCTCTTAGTGTCACGGGACACGGACAGGAGGTAAAGATAACAGAGTCGGAGGGCCATTGTAGAATCTCTGGTCCCTTTCAAATTCTACGTAGTTATAATCAACCGCAGACAGACCACTCCACAAAGGAATGAGCCTCTCCCAAAGAGAAGACTATCAGCACAGTCTCTGCACTGGCTGGGGCAGCAGTCCTGCCTGCCTGTACCTGTGCTGGTCTCCTCTTAGCCAACTCTCTCCCTCCGCAGGCAGGAGCCCTCCTGCCTGCCCCTGACCTGTCCCAGGCTGGGGCGTCTCTACACTGACGTCCCTCAGCAGAGGCAGCTCTCCTCAAAGCTGCCCGCCTGTGACCATGCAGGCCTCTCTTGGCAAACCTGTCCCTTTTAGGGCAGCTCTTTCTGCCCACTTGGTCTAGCCTTTATTCCTCTCTCTCCTTTACAATAAACCTGCCCTTTCAGATAAAACTAACATCTCTGTGTCATGCAGAATCTCTCCTAGGCAAACTGCCAGCGCAGTGAAAGGGGAGCTCTAGTGAAACTTTTCCCAGAGTGAACTCAAGGACCCCTGTCTCTGAACCCAGCAACTCCAGAACAACTTCACCAGCACACCCAGCATGGAATGAAAATGAAAACTGAAAATCATCATCGTTTCTTAGCTCCTTTCTGGTGGGGTCCCTGGCTCTCTCCAACCGCATTCTCAACCCCATAGGAGTTCCCAGCGAAACGCCTCATCCTCTTCAGAGTGCAGTCTCCACTCACACCACGGAGTTTGCAGGTATTTTATAAAGGAAAACTTTCTGTTACTGGAATGTGGTAAACTGAATGAAAAGGGACAATCCATAAAGTAGAAAGAGAACCATTGTTTATAAAGGATTATTGCAAACACTGTACACAAAATTGGTGTCACAGTTATCGCTCCCACCTGATTGTTTTGGTTTCCAAAACCTAATTCTTTTTACACCTGCAAACATCAATTATTCTGACCCAGTGAAAGTAGTGCTGTGTCTCAGCATATCTCCCTTTCCCATTTACTCACAAGATTGTAAAAAGAGCTCAAAAGTCAAGTTATTATCTTGAAATGAAATCTCAACTAATAACTAATGCTTGAAGCTGAGGGAAAACCAGCTGACCTATGTCCATTACCTAGTTAAGAAGGTGGAATCAATACTCAGTTGTTTGCTGATCTGATTTCTCTTTTAGGGTGTCTGTTCCATTTATAGCATTCAGATGCCACAGGCTATAACACGTCTGCATGTCTATAGGACTGTTTAAAGGACAGGCTCACTAATTCCCAAACCTCATTATAACCAACACCCTATAAGCCCCAGGGTAAGTTTCTTCTTTGGTGTATCACCGAGTGTGGCACATCAACCACTGGAAGTGTGTAAGGTGACTTTCAGAGGTGTGGACGTTTCTTTTTTTGCAGCAGTTTTCCCATACAGGTATATAGCTTCCCCTCTCCCATTCTCTAAATGTTCAAATTACACCACTTTGCTCTTTCAAAAGATGTCCATTAATTCCTCTTTTTAATAACCAAGGGACATCCGACGAGGATCTGAACTTTTACACTTGGTCTTAGCCAAAAGGCCGAGAAGCGACAGAAAGTAAAAATAACCTTCAGCATTTGTTTTGCAACAGAAATTGTCGAGGCAGTGCACAAGCATGGTCTCGTCAAGTTCCGTCCTGGGAACTAAGTTACACAGGACGAGTAGTATCATTTCATTCCTGCTTTTACTGTATATTGTGTTAAATTAGGTTTATGTATTATTATTTGGTATAATCTCATAGGCTATATTTTAGGTCTGGGAATGCTGAAAGATTTTATTTAATTTCGTTACAAATCAATAATTATTTATGCCATGCCATTTTGGCTTAGGAAAGGTTCACAGAAAAGCTCCAGTTTCAGATAGCAGGGGGAACCTGAATTTATTTTACAGCAGATTATTTTTCCATAAACAGATTACAGTAGATTATTTCTTCTCGATAGAAAAATAGCTAGCATATCAAACTCCTACTTCATAGACACTTATAGCTTAGGATAAGATTGAAATACAACTTGTGTATTCAAAGATAAATAGTTAAAAAAATAATAATAAAAGATATGCAGATATGAGAAAGCCATGAAGGATGATACAATAACTGGCATGGGGCAGACCCTGCTCTCTCTCTCTCTCCCACTACCTAAAACATTGTCTTGACCAATAATGGAAAGCCTGGTTTGTGTCCTCCTTTCTTTCTGCAGTATTTCAAGTTATCCACCAGAGGCAAAGCAAGTTAACCTAGTGCCTGGGTTCCTGGGCTCCTTTATTTCCAGCAGACCTGGTGCAGCAGGCAGAACCCACCTGCTGAGCTAATAGCACAATGTTGGGGACCAGAGAAGAGATTTGGGTATTTACCTGTCCAATGGCCAGTGAGTTGATTTCGATTTGCTTTACTTTTGAGAAAGAGGAAGAAGGTGGCAGCGATCTCCTCCCCAGCTCCAGGGCAGCTGACTCCCTGTCATGGGACGTACTGGCCTCGAGATATTTCAACACCAGACGCAAGCCTCTGCAGAGCGGGTCCCATGACTCTGTGGGCTGGCGCAGTCACTGTGGGCCAGAATGTTCTTATGAATAATACGGCTTAAGTGAGTAGGTCCTGAGATACCTTTTTCTTTTATAGAGATGTTATGGAAAAGGGATGCTTGATCTCACAGGATTTGATTGATTGTAATCATTATCGTATGTTTATCAAGTCATAACTTTTTCCCAGAAAGGATATGAGATGACTTGCAAATATACACCCAGTAAGATAAAACTATGGGCAAAGGAATAAGGAAATTGGTTTAAAAAAAAATATTAAGGGCAGAGAAGATAAAATGGAGCTAAGAACAAAGGCTGTCACCAAAATGAATGCAATCCGGCTCTGCCCTGTGGCCGTGGTGGCAGATGGCCCTTCTCCTTCCCAGTAGCAAGACTGTGAAGGCAACAATGCATTGTGCGACCCATGGACACTCGCCTTCTAGAGAACACAAACAACTGCTTGGGGAAAGGTTAACCATTGCACATGCTGACATCAGAAGTTTCCCTTGTACATGTACCACCTTCAATAGAGTCCTCAGGAGCTTCCCTGGTGGTGCAAGGGGTTAAGCACCGCACTATGAAGCATTCACAGCCACTGCAGCACAAGTCTGATCCCCAGCCAGGGAGGGGACCCATATGGTGCAGCAGACCTCTCCTGTCTCCCTACTGCTCCCCTCAGCAGTGAATTTCAGATCTGCCAGTTCTGCTCCCCACTCTGTCTCTAGTGAATCTTCTCACCCCTCCATGCCTCTAGCCTGTACCCCAGTTCTTGTATGCATAAATAAATATTTAAAAAAGAGAGAGAGCGTCCTCAAATTATCCCCTAGAATGCCCCACAGTGGCTACACAGAACTGTTTATACCATGTCCTTAAACAGGGGTGGCCTTGTCCTTAAACAGGCCAGCAGCTGCCGGCCAAAGCAAGCACCAGAAACCATGTCTATAGGGAAGCAGGAGTGTCCTTTGGGGACACAGCTCAATTGGTTAGCTTCACCGCGGTGGGTTTTAGAGAACATAATAAGGTGGTCGCTGCACTTGCATGAACCACCATCTCGAAACAAGCTCTACAAACCCCTCACCATCAGCAGGCCAGTCCTGTCACACCTGGGACCCAGCTGGGCTGCAGCACCTGTGCACGTGAAATCACGGGGCTAGAGCAGAGCGGGACTGGCTACCTCACTTGTGGGTCAAGCGCAAAATGAAAACGCAGGGTCTCTTGTTCAAAACTGAGAATTCCCAGGTGGCAACAGCAGAGACTTAAATCAACCACAGATCCCCTCTAAAGGTGGGGCCTTCTGGGCCTGCACTAGTGACATACCTAGGAAGCTGGACCTGGACAGGCTAAATGTCCCAAAAACTGAAGAACCTGGTGGGACACAAACCTGAAGAGAAGGTCACCACCATCTGTGTATGCTGCCAACACCCAGATCACAAATGGGGCTCATTCCTCCAAGTTCTATGAATTTGGACATGAATCTCAAAACAGAAGCTCAGGTGTGGAAGAAATACTACTTCTTCATTAACAAATTACATCCCATTGCAAGGCTGACAAATAAGTAGACAAATACCAACAACAAGCACCTCAGCCCTTCCCAGTGTTTCTGGGTAGAAAGCCTCAGTATTCGAGTTTCCCAGGATGATTCTCCACAGGAATTTCCTGCAGGAAATATTCACATGTAAAAGAAAATGACATGTATCCCTGCACGTCTCAGCAGAATATTTCAAATAAAGCCAGAGAAGGGAAGTAGGTCTCCAAGGGAAAGGCAGGAGCGAGTGTGAGCTCCTGGCCCAACTGGATGCTGTCCCTGTAACCCCAGGCCCTAGTGGGTGGCCTGGGCCAGGCAGCAAACCCAACTGTGCACCCTCAGCTAGATGCTGCCATACCTCAGAGCTCAGGACTAGTACTTGGAAGATGTCTAGAGCAGGAACCACCAAAGAGCACTGTTCACTCACTACATGTGTATTTATCGCACACTTCCTGTGTCAGGCACTGTTCCAGGGGCTGGGAATACAGTTGCAAACAAAACGAACTCAAATCCTGGGTATTAGGAACCTGTACAATACTCATGAGTGACAAATTTCTTAAAATGATAAGCACGATTTAAACAGTAAGCAAGTAAGAAGTCGGTTCCACTGCAGTGTGGATGCATTGTTATTCTAAACAGGGGACCTCTGACAAAGGTACAAAAGAGGTGACTGAGCAGGCTAAGCAAATATCTGGAGAAACAGCCAGTGCACACAGTCCCCATCTGAGAGAGCCTGTTGGGTGTGAGGCCTGGAAAAGGGGCCTTGGGCTTGACCAGAGTGAAGGGAGAAAGGAGGGGAGACAGCAGGACCTCAGAAGAGAAGGCTCCATCAGCCGTGGGTGAGACTTTGACTTTTATTTGGAATGAAATGGAAAATCTTTTTTTTTTCTTTTTTGGATTTTTAAAAATTTTTATTTAGTTATTTATTTTTTTACAATGTTTGCTTTCTTTTCTAGGTGGTGTAGTCCCCATAGAATTTCCACCACCAATTCACCCTTGCACCATCGCCAAAGTCCCTGTGCTCTGTAGTTATCTGTTTATTTTTGTTTTAATTTGTTGTGGTTTTGTTATTTTTTTCCCTTGATCCCCTATAATCCTCCTATAAGTGAGACCATGTGGTAGTTTTCTTTTTCCTTCTGATTATTTCATGGAGCATCATCCCTTCAAGCTCCATCCATATTTCTGTAAATGGCTCTAGTTTATCTTTTTTTGATTGCTGAATAATATTGCATTGTGTACATATACCACATTTTCTTGATCTAGTCATCTATTTGCGGGCATTTGAGTTGATTACATGTCTTACCTATTATAAATCATGCTGCGATAAACATGGGGGTGCATGTGTTCTTTTGAATTGATGTTTTTTGTCCTTTGGGTAAATCCCTAGGAACGGAATTGCTGGGTCATATGGTAGCTCCATTTTTAGCAGACTGAGGAACCTCCAAAGAGCTTTTGAAATGGAAATTCTTTAGAAAAGTTTGAGTAAAAAAAAAAGGACCTGATCTTATTAATCTTTTTGTTTTGGTCTTAATTTTCACAGAATTATCCTTGTTGTTCCATTGAGAACAGATGTTGGAAAACCAGTTAGAAAGTGACTGCTGAGAGCTGCAGGTAGGAGATACGTAGTCATGTGTTAGCGGTGAGTAGTGGCAGTGTTGAAAATTGGTAAGAATCTGGATTATTTTTTTAAATTTATTTACATACAATGTTGTTAATATTTGAACAGTATTTGATTTCTCCCCTCGGATATAGTCCCCATAGCTCTCCCACAACCATGGCACCCGTGATCCATCACCACAGTCTCCTGTGCTCTTATCTCCTCTGTTTTGACTCCTCTCCCTCCTCCTCCCCTGCTTTATGCCTCAGAGCTATGGTCAGCTTGCAAGGGTTATCTTTTTCCTGACCCTTTGTTCAGTTTCTCTATATTCCTCATATTGGTGAAACCAGATTCTTTTTTTAAAAAGATTTCTTTATTTATGCATACAAGCACTGGGGTACAGGCCAGAGGTGTGCAGGGTGAGAGGATTCACCAGAAACAGAGTGGGGAGCAGAACAGGCAGATGGACCGAAACACACTGCTGAGGGCAGCAGCGGGTGAGGCAGGAGAGGTCTGCTGCGCCATGTGGGTCACCTCCCCAGCCCGCAGCAGGGATCGAACTCGTGCTGCAGTGACTGCATTTTGCTTCATAATGCGTTGCTTAACCCATTGCACACCAGGGAGGACCTGAAACCAGATTCTGAATGTATTTTTAAATATTAGCTATATTGAAATAATATTTACATACCATAAGCTCACTGATTTGAAGAGCACAACTGGTGGTTTTTATTATAGTCAATGAGTTGTGTGATCATCGGCAATCAATTTTAGGATTTCTTATTACCCCAAAAAGAAACCCTAAACCATCACTTATAGGTGCAATGTAGGGGAACTAAATAAGAGATCAGGAAATAAAATAACTGTAACAAAAAAACACAAAATTAACAGGCAACTATAAATGAGAAACATTCTGCAGGGGAGAGCGGGGGAGAGGGATCAAACAGTGGAGGGAAGAGCATAGGTGACTATAGTGATGGTACATTGGTGAAATGGTGGTGGGAATCCTATGGGGACTACACCTGAGAGGAGAAAGCAAACATTGTACAAAAAGGAAGAATGATGTAAAGAAATCCCATACCCATTAGTAATCTTCTTCAGTACCCCAGCTCTAGGTCACCACTGACCTACTTTCCATCTATATGATTCTATCTGTGGATATTTCATATAAATATAATCAGGTATAGTCAGTCAGTCTGGATGTATTTTGAAGACAGATACAGCTTATAATAGTATGATGTTGTAATTGTTCTATTTTATTATCAACTATTGTTGCTAACCTCAAGTAACTTCTAAATTACACTTTATCATATATATGTATATACCAAAATACATAGAGGATGTATTTTGGCCTCCCTGGTGGTGCAAGGGGTGAAGTACCACACTATGGGACATCTGCAGCCACTGCAGCACGAGTTCAAAACCCCACCAGTGAGGGGACCCACATGGCACAGCAGACCTCTCCTGCCTCGCCAGCTGCTCCCCTCAGCAGTGTATTTTAATCTATCCACTTGTTCTGTTCCCCACTCTGTCTCTGGTAAATACTCTCACCCCCACACCTCTGGCCTGTACCCCACCCAGTTCTTGTATGCATAAATAAAGAAATCTTTTTTAAAAATAGAATATATGGAGTTCAGTACTTTTCCCTAGTTTCATGCATCTACTGTGATACTTAGAATGTATCCCCATGGATAAAAAGAGACTACTACATTTTCTTTTTTTTAAAATTGTACCCATCCTAGAGGCTGTGAAATGATGTCTCATCATGGTTTTGACTTAGATTTCCCCAATGATTAATGATGTTGAACATCTTTCATGTGCTTGTTAGCCATTTGCAAATCCTCTTTATAAATGTTTATTCCAGTCACAGTCACTTTTGAACACAGTGTTTTGATTGTGTACCTTCAAACTAAAGATGAAATAACTATAAACATGCATTGAAGTCTAATTAGTAGTTTTGTGTTTCATAGAGGGATAGCAGTTTTGAAGCTACCCTCTGCATATTCTAGGATTAAGCAAATAAATAATTATATTGAGGATATCAGAGCAATATCCTCTTGCTCTCTTTGTAATGGAGTTATAAAGATGGAAAAGGTAAGATTAGACTGCATCCTGCAACTCTGATGTGGAGTTGATAGAGAAATGGATTAGGTATTTGTGAAGATTTCATGTACATGTGTGTATGTATATATGTATACGTATATACACATATACACATATTTTTTTTCCACTGAGAGGATCTTCCCATTGAGAAGTGAGAGGATTTAGAAACAATGAAATATGCAGTAGCAATGAGCACATCTAGCACCAAAGTCACAATTTCTTCTCTTTTTTAATTTTTTTCTTTAACTGTTGCATAGAAGAGCAGGGGTACAGGCCAGAGGTGGAAGGGGTGAGAGGAGTCACCAGAGACAGAGTGGGGAGCAGAACAGGTGGGTCGACTGAAACACACTGCTGAGGGAAGCAGCGGGTGAGGCAAGAGAGGTCTGCTATGCTCTGTGGGTCACCTCCCTGGCCCTAGCTTGTGCTGCAGTGGCTGTGGATAGCTTCATAGTACTGAGACTTAACCTCTTGCGCCACCAAAGAGGGCCCGTGAAAGACACTTTAGAAGGAGGGTGAGTTAGATGTTGGGCGAGCCAGTCTATAATACCCATCACATTGTGGAAGGAGTTGATTTGGGGGAGAAAATCTGGAGTTGTAAACATGGTAACTGTAGTTACCCCAGAAGGGAGTCTTTAGGTATATTAGTAGAGACATGTATTAGGTCAGGAAATGAATAGATGAAAGAAACAAATAGATGAAAAATACAGCAAATTGTTAGTGACTATGATATCCAGTGGTGGATATGGAGAGAGATATGATGCTGTTCTGTTTTTATGTATTCTGAAATTTTCATAATAAACATACACATAGATACGCAGAGAAGTGAGTCTTAAAGCCCCATCTCCTTCTCCTCCTCTTTTCCTGCTCTTTATGTTATTGCTCCCTGCTTGTCTGTTCATTTAGCTCATGTAGAAGGGTGTTCCCATTGGTCTGCTGTCTTTTTGAAGGATGTACCTATTCAAGCATATTTTCATAATCCTCTCAAGCGTTGGCTTAAGCCTTTAAGCTCCAGCGCTGTGTGTGATGGAGTCCAGCAAGAGTGGCCCAAAGGGATCACCACCTCCTCTCAGCAGGTCTGCTTGAGCCCCTGGGGGCCGAAGTAGCATTGAACAATGGCCCTTATTTGCAGCAGGGCTGCCTTTCAGGAGGCCTGGTGTGTTCTCCTGCTGCCAACCCCAGCTGTCTTTTTCACCATTCTGACTCTCCTCCGCCACCTTGGCCCGAGCCTTAATTCTTTCTCAGAAACCCAATTCCTTCGGCAGAAGCCACGTGTTCCGCTCAAACCCCATCTGACAGCTGTGGCCCCTGGCCTGGCCCCACAAACATTCAATGTTCCCTTTCACGGGCCTTGGAGAGTTCCTGCCAGAAAAGTCCACTTCCTTTACGCGTCTCTTTTTCATGGTGTCACTTGTTTTGGCCTTGAGTGTCATGCCAATTCCTTGCATGCTTGATGAAAGGGTTCAGGGGCAGAGAACTTGAATCAATGGGTCTTTTTATTTTTAAACATCAGTAAACAGCACAAATCAGTTCAATGAGTTCAGACTCTCCGTTATTTCCATGCTTGCTACAGTCTCTCCCCAGCATTAAATCCCACTGAAAATGCCTCTTGTTATCTCCAGCTAATGAAGAATGTCGTTCTTTTTTCTTGGTTTTGAACACAGTCCAAAACATTGACCTGAAAGATCAATTTAACACTGAAGAGCTCTGAATACAAAAATCTTTAACTTTCCCTTTTATAAAGCTCACTGCCATTCTTCTAATCGGTTTCTTTTCACTTTATTTTATTCTACTCGGCGTTTTTATTTGTGTAGTAGTGAAAATGTAATCATTTATTTTTAAGACTAATAAAGTCAGGCCAAATCTTTTCCACTGAGTAAGTTAAAAATAATATAATTAGAGATGCAAATGTCCAGCTAACATGTTAACTTGTCACAGTTAAGCATCCGTCAAAATGTCTCCTTCTTACCCTGTTATTTTTTTGGTCATTCTCAATAGCCAGAACTAGGAAGAACATATCACAGTATATTTAGTGACACCAGCAAAAAATTACCCTCAACAGTTTTTACTAAAAACAGTCAGTGAGTGGTATATTAATTTATTAAGAGATAAAACCACAGCATAAACATGCCTGAGGAAAGATTTTAAGGTTAAAAAAAAAAAGTATGCCCCATATTTTAAAAAATTAAACCTTTCACAATTAAACCACAAATGCCAAGAGCATTAATACCAAAATGAGTATCTCAGTAACCCTAACAGCAGAAAAAACTTAAACCAAACCACGTCCCGTTCAAATTGCTTCTCAGTTCTCTCTCCTCTCTAGGTCAGCCCTTCTCAACTGCTAAGAGGTCACCTTCTGCTTAAGGACAAAAGTAGAAGAAAAACAAAGCTTGAAGCCTGTTTGCAGCTTTCCCTTCCTGTAAATCAAAAAGATAGTTTTTTTTAAAAGTCTTCTCTTTTGTCCCAGTTCATTATTCAATCCAGCCTGCCTCAGGGTTTTGTTCAGCCTGCTAAGAAATGATTTTACAACTTGAAATGGTTGAGGAAAAGGAAGAAATTTTGTGACACTTGGGCTCTGAGATACAAATTTCTGAGTCTGATAACATTTCATTGGAACACAGCCACACTCACTGCCACAGATCATACCTGGCTCTTCCTTACCGCAACTGCAGAGCTGAGTGCTGTGATCTCTGCGTAGACCACACGTCTAAAATATTTCCTTTCTGGCCCTTCACTGGAAAAGTCTGCCAGCTCCTGAACGATACTGTCTCTTGGAGACGGGCATCGGATCCGATATGTGTTTAATTTTCCTGATTGCTTAGCACAGGGCCTTGCAGGCAGTACTATTTATAACACTGCGGACTATTTTTTATTTCAAATAACAGAATGCCCTACCTCTAGGGTTTTTAATTCTCATATGACCAAAAAATCAGAGGCAGAACTGGCAGTGACTCAGCAACTCCCTGATAACAGCTCAGGGCCTTGGGTCAAGGTCTCTTCTCCGACCTCCACGCCTGTGTGATGGCCATGACAGCTCCTGGGATAGTTTCCTCAAGGGAACTGTTCAAATTCAGAAAGATGGCAGCAATGCTGGCTACGAACTTGACCTAGTGTACATCCCTCTAAAAGGGGAGAAAAAATTCCTTGAGCCCCCCCCCCCAAGCAGATTTCCCATTTGGTATTAACCATAAGTGGTGACATGCTAACTTAGTTCCGGGGCGAAGAATTAGAGATATCCTCCCACAGCTTAAATAGCATCAGGGAATGAGAAATAAGGGGATGGCTTTGGTGTATTCAATAAATAACGTCTGCCCCAAGGTTGACTAATATGAACCTGCTTTTTTCATCTAGGATAGGGAACCTAGAAACTTGAACTATTTTTTTTTTTTTAATGAGACTCAAGCCATAGCTTACTTCCAACCTTCCCTAACACTGATAACTTATAACTTATTTTATTTTTAAACATTTCTTTTTAAAAAAAGATTTATTTATTTATGCATACAATGCTGGGTACAGGTCAGAGCATGGGAGGTGAGAGGATTCACCAGAGACAGAGTGGGGAGCAGAACAGGCAGATGGACTGAAACACACTGCTGAGGGGAGCAGCAGGGGAGACTCACGAGGTCTGCTGTGCCATCTGGGTCACTTCCTTGGTAGGGGATCGAATTCGTGCTGCAGAGGCAGCGAATAGTTTCATAGTGCTATACTTTAACCCCTTGGGCAAACTGTTTCTACCAGCTTCCTGAGAGGGAGAACATATTCATTTGGGGGTGTTAAGGGCACGTGGGACTGTCAGAATAGGACGAAGAAAGAGTGTGGGGACAGATCCCACCAAAGTCACAGCCAGAGAAAAGGTTGGGAGACACTGGTGTGAAGTAAGATGCGCCATCTCACATGTTTAAAAGTAACTAAAGCCCACCACATCCTAACTTTCTCTATACAGTTGACATTTTGAGATTTTTAAATTTAAAAGTTACGTTACTCTTTTTTTTTAAGATTTATTTGTTTATGCATATAAGAGCTGGGGTCCAGGCCAGAGTCATGGGAGGTGAGACGATTCACCAGAGACTGAGTGGGGAACAGAACAGGTAGATCGACTGAATTACACTGCTGAGGTGAGCAGAGGGTGAGGCAGGGGAGGTCTGCTGTGCCACGTGGGTCCCCTCCCTGGCAGGAGATCGAACTCGGGCTGCTGCTGTGCTGCGGATGCTTCACAGTGCGGTGCTCAACTTGCTGTGCCACCAAGGAGGTCCCAAGTTACGTTACTCTTCTGATGTGTCTTTGCTTGACTGTGCCTTCTCTGGCTCACCTGCTTTGTCGAGTATACACAGGTTCATGAACAGATCATGTGGCAAGTGAGCCTGGAGAATGAAAGGGACTTCTGTCAAGGCACGCTCAGGGGCACCTGACTCACGGGCCGGATCACACGGTGGGCACCGATTTCAGGTCTCAAAACCTGTGTGCTCACATCCCTGTGTTTCTTGCCACATGCAGCTGTTAGTTGGTTGTAAGCAATTACTATAGTACCGCTCGCTTGCTTGTTTAGCCATTGCAAAAGAGCCCTCTGGTGAGCCAGACAAGTCAGTCATCTTGAATATGAGTTTTGACTCCAAGAGGACTGGCCCTGGGACACTTCTGATGGCTTCTCACCTGTGACTCTCCAGCAGCAGGAGGGTCTGGACTGTGCAACATTTAGAAACCACCAAGCAGTGGGGCCTCTCGGTCGCCTATGGGTTATGTCTCAGTGCTATCACTTCAATAGCTTGAGTTCGATCCCCAGCCAAGGAGCTGACCCACATGGTGCAGCAGACCTCTCCTGCCTTGCCAGCTGCTCCCCTCAGCAGTGTGTTTCAGTAGATCCACCTGTTCTGCTCCCCACTCTGTCTCTGGTGACTCCTCTCACCACCCACACCTCTGGCCTGTGCCCCAGCTCTTTTATGCATACATAAATAAACCTATCTTTAAAAAAATACAACCACACAAATGTAAATTTTAAACCTTAAAGCACCAACTGTTGCCATAGCCATAGTTGATCCAATGTTCTTTTGGAAAAATGCAGACCATCAGGGAAAAAAAACCCTAAACTTCTTCCAGAAATTCAAATATGGCTATGAACATGTTCTCTGTTTCAGTCAAATATTGTAGTTTTATGACCCATCATCTCCAGCACCCCCAACACACTACATGCACACACACACTCAGAGGTCATAACAAAATTCCCACTTTTTGTTGTGTGGAGAATGAGTCAGCAAAAAGAGAGATGAAAGAGCTGCAGCCCTGCCCCTTTCTGACCCGGGACCTGGAATCCCCAGAAGCAGCAAGGGTGCACTCTGGAACAGATTCCTGTTTTATTTCATACATCTGGACATGCTTTTTACTGAACTCTATTTCTTCTGCCTCCATTTCTATTTTTAATTTGAGCTATTGAGCAACCACTCCCATTTCATTATCAGTCATTTCATTCAAAGGAATAATGAAAATATACCATGTAACCATGCAGGGACACCTCAGAGTTAATGCAGATTTGGTTCCGGAACATAAAGCAAGGATCACAGAAAAGCTAGTCACAGGAATTAATTGTCTTCTCAGTCCATATAAAAGTTTTGTTGACACTCTTCAGTAGCCTATCAAGTATGCAGTGGTATAATGAGTAAAATAAACAAACAGATGTATGTATCTTAATTAAAAATAACTTATTGCCAAAAAATTGCTAACCATCATCTGATCCTTCAGTGAGTCATAATCTTTTTGCTGGTGGAGGATCTGGCCTAGATATGACAGCGGCTGACTGGCATAGGGGTGGTTGCTGAAGGTTGGGGTGCCTGTGGCAATTTCTTTCGTTTTCTTTTCTTTTTTTAAAGAGTATATTTATTTATGCATACAAGAGCTGGGATATAGGCCAGAGGTGCAGGGGTGAGAGGATTCACCAGAGACAGAGTGGGGAGCAGAACAGGCAGATTGACTGAAATACTCTGTTGAGGGGAGCAGAGGGCAAAACAGGAGAGTTCTGCTGCACCATGTGGGTCACCCCCTGGCTGGGGATTGAACTCATGCTGCAATGACTGCTGATAGCTTCCTAGTGTGGTACTTAACTCCTTGTGACCTGTGGCAGTTTCTTAAAGTGAGACAGCAGTGAAGTTTGCCAGATAGTTGGACTCTGCCTTTCAGGAATATCTGTGTAGCAGCGACGCTGTTTGACAGCGCTCACGAACTCTACTGCTGCTTTACAACAAAATCCCTGTTGGCACTTCACAACGTTCACAGCATCTTCACCAGGAGATTCCAAGACACCACATTCTCTGCCTATCCTTAAGAAGCAACTCTTCATGAAATTTTTAGCATGAGATTGAGACATTTCAGTCACATCTTCCAGCTCTACTTCTCGCTCTCTTGCTGGCTCCACCACATCTGCCCTTACTTCCAAAGTAAATATAGTAACATCAAGGTCGCAGAGGGCCATAACAGGTGTAATCGTCATGAAGAAGTCTGAAACATTATTTTTTTAAAGATTTATTTATTTATGCGTACAAGCACTGGGGTACAAGTCAGAGGTGCGGGGGATGAGAGGATTCACCACAGACAGAGCAGGGATCAGAACAGGCAGATGAACAGAAGTACACTGCTGAGGGGAGCAACGGGCAGGAGAGGTCTGCTGCGCCATGTGGGTCCCCTCCCTGTCCAGCAGCAGGTATCGAACTCATGCTGTAGTGGCTACGGTTTGCTTCATAGTGTGTTGCTTAACCCACTGCGCCACCAGGGAGACCCAGAAGTCTGAAACATTTTAAGACTTATCAAAATGTGAGGCCTCCCCAGTGGTGCACGAGGTTAAGGACCGCACTGTGAAGCATCCGTGGAACAGCAGCGTGAATTCAATCCCCGTCCAGGGAGGGGACCCACATGGCGCAGCAGACCTCTCCTATCTTGCTTGCTGCTCCCCTCAGCAGTGCATTTCAGTCCATCTGCCTGTTCTGCTCCCCGCTCTGTCTCTGGTGAATCCTCTCGCCTTGCACATCTCTGACCTGTACCCCAGCTCTAGTATGCATAAATAAATACATCTTTAAAAAAAAGAATTATCAAATTGTGACAATAGGCATGAAGTAAGTGCATGTTACTGGGAAAAAAACGGCCGTAGAGTTGCTCAGTGCAGAGTGGCCACTGGCCTTCATTTAGTAAATAATAATAATAACATCTTCAAAGTGCAATAAAGTGAGCACAATAAAATGGGCTATGTCTATAAATATCAGCTTTCAAATTCACATGATTAATAAAAAGACTGTAAAGGAATGTGCAAGAAAGTTACTGTCCTAACCTAGTGAACTAAGAAAACGCTGATGATAGAGAGGACAAGATGGGAAATGTCTAGAATCCCTTATAAAGACTGACTGCTCTAACAAGGAAAAGTATTTTATTATGTATGGGAACTGAGATCTAGCTCACCATATTAGTGTAAATATTTTCTATAAAATCATACTCTAAGCATGTAAAACGTTCCCCATATATACTAAAATCAGAACAAGCCTCCTGCTCTTTATGAGATTTTAACTTGTCATATATATTTCGTGTGAGAATTGGAACAGCCCTCCTTTGCTGGCATAGGGCTCTAAACCTCAATCAACAAGAATGTTCCAGAGCCTACCCTATGCACTGCCCTATGCTGAGAGCTGTATAAATTTATGTTTAGATCATGTCCTCTTGAATAAATGAATAAAACTGTTCAAAAGTTATTGGAAGATATGATGGATGACAGAATAAGCATTAGCACTTACATGCTATTCTTACTCAAAATGCATAACCTGATCTAAGCACAAGGAAGCTCAGACAATGCCAGAGTAGCATTCTATAAAAACAAAGGCTAAGGGTCTCCCTGGTGGCACTGTACTGTGAAGCATCCACGACACAGCAGCACGAGTTCAATCGGCAGCCAGGGAGGGGACCTACATGGTGCAGCAGACCTCTCCTGTTTTGCTCTCTGCTCCCCTCAGCAGTGTGTTTCAGTCCATCTGTCTGTTCTGCTCCCCACTCTGTCTCTGGTGAATCCTCTCACCTCCCTGCACCTCTGGCCTGTACCCCAGCTCTTGTATGCATAAATAATTAAAACCTGCAATTTATGGTTTATTAAAAAAATGTGTATGTATGTATAGACACACAGTGTACATAAATTTGATAGTGTACAAATGTGGCAAAATGTTAAAACTGGTAAATCTGCCTAAAGGATATATGGAATTTTCCATACCATTCTTGTGACTCTTCTTTATTTTTGAAATTATTTCAAAATAAAATTAAACTTAGAAAAAAGGGGGCCATGACTCACACTTCTAAAGTCAGTTGCCTTGAGAGATTTCACTCTTGGCTAACACTGAAATATTATATTGAGCAAGGACTGATGACTAAGTTGAGATGAAAAGTTTTACAGCCCAGTTTTGTAAGATTTATTTTCACTTTGAAAAGAATGCCGGAGACGGACAGTCGGGTGTGTGGGGATGGGATCATTAAGTCACTTACGTGTAATGGGAACTCAACCTCTCTCTACATTTCCTCTTCTTTATCTCCAGTCCTGGGAAGCTGAACAGAGAGAAAAGTAGCAGACCTGCATTAAAACATCCTCCGTCTTGCCTCCCTTTCCATCACCACCAGGCCCTTAGGTGGTTGAGATGACCACATCACCCTGATAGCTAGCTGACCTCCACAGCCCTCCAGCCTCTGCTCCCCTCTAAACATGGTCCCCACAACTTTCTCTGTCTAGAGCAGTGCACAGTACAGGCCACACCTGACCCCCTGAGGGAGCACCCCGTCCCCCAGCCCAGGTCTCAGTGGCCAGGGAACACCCACACTCTGCTGATCTAAATATGCTATCAAGGCCTCCCTGGTGGTACAGCGGGTTGAGCGCTGCACTGTGAAGCATCCATGGCACAGCAGCAGCATGAGTTCAATCCTCGGCCAGGGAGGGGTCCCACATGACGCACCAGACCTTTCCTGTCTCACCCGCTGCTCCCCTCTGCAGTGTGTTTCAGTCCGTCTGCCTGTTCTGCTCCCCACTCTGTCTCTGGTGAATCCTCTCACCTCCCTGGACTCTGGCCTGTATCCCAGTTCTTGTATGCATAGATAAATAAATCTTTAAAAAAAAAAAAAGACAAAGAGCAAAGCTTTTCATTTTGATGAGATAAGGTTTTTCATTTATGGATCTTGTTTTTGGTGTTCGGTAGATTTTTTTTTTCATTTTTAATTGATGAATTACCTTTTTTAGTTATTTGAGAAGCAACAGGTGAGACCCAGCTATTTCAGCGCTGGCTAAAGACTCACACACACATGTAATGTCGAATGTTCGGTTAAAAGAAGTAAAAAGAAGCAGTTGAAGTTGTTTTAGTACTGTGCCTCATTTAACTCTCTGTTGAAACCATTACCAGTTCAACATGTAATCAATATATAAAATGATTAGCCAGCTCTTCTACCACCTTTCTTTCATGCACAGTCTTTGGAATCCAGTGTGTTTTGCACTGACAGCATATTTATTTATCTTTTAAAGATTTATCTATGCATACAAGAGCTGGGGTACAGGCCAGAGTCACAGGAGGTGAGAAAATTCACCAGAGACAGAGTGGGGAGCAGAGCAGGCAGATAGACTGAAATAACACTTCTGAGGGGAGCAGCGGGCAAGACAGGAGAGGTCTGCTGTGCCATGTGGGACCCCTCCCTGGCCGGGGATTGAACTTGGGCTGCTGCTGTGCCACAGATGCTTCACGGTTCAGTGCTTTGGAGGGCTGGAGGCAGGGATCGAACTCGTGCTGCAGTGGCTGCAGTTTGCTTCATACTGCGTTGCTTAACCCACTGCACCACCAGGGAGGCCGGACAAAGGGTATTTTGAAGTTCATTAATAATGGAGTTCATTTGTAATAATTTGGAGTTCATTTCTTTAAAAAAAAAAGATGAAGCTCATAAACTCACATAGCCATTTCAAAATGAACAATTTAGTGGCATTTTGTGCAGTGATAATGTGCGACCACAGCTAGCTCTGATTCCCACATCACATAAAAACCCATATCCATTATAGGGCCCCCTCCCCATTTTCTTCTCCCTGCAGCCCATGGCAGCCACTGGCCTGCTTTCTTTTTGTTGATTTGTCTATTCTAGATATTTCACAGGATTAGAAACATACAGTGTGAAAAAAAAAGAAACATACAGTGTGTGAACTGTATGTCTGGTTTCTTTGGGAGCATGTTTTTGAGGTTTATGGCCATTGTAGATGTATCAGTATTCATCCTTTTTTTTTTTTTTTTCATGTTCCTTCTTCCATTCATATTGTCCTTCCCACCTGGAATGTGCTCTCTCTCAGACTCCTCTGTGCTCACTCAATTTAACTCATCATTCAAGTCAGGGCATACTTTCTCCATAAAGACTTCTGGGTTTCCTTCACCTTCAGACCCCCTGTAGGTCTATCTGCTTGATTCAGTTTAAATTTCAGAAGTTGGTGATGATTGGGATTGGTTTTAAGATAATCAGCAGATAACTGTGTGGGGAGAGGATGAATGAAACAGGATTGTCCATACACTGAGGATCACTGAAACAGCAGGTGATAGGAACGTGGAGGTTCATTATGTTAAACTCTGATTTTTGTGTTTGAAAGTTTACAAAATCAAAATTTGCAAATAGTGCTTCACACGGTCACCTGTTTTATGGTGAATACCTTTTCTCAGGGAGCTCCTGTGCGCCTCTGAGATCAGATTGTTGTTCATACTTTGGAAGATGTGGCTATTATAGAAAAAAAGATCCTCGGTGGTGCTGGCGGAATTTAAGCACCATCTGAGGTGCTTAAAACATTTCATTGAGACCTCCCTGGTGGCGCAAGGGGTTAAGGCATAGTCCTATGAAGCAATCCATGGATACTGCAGCACAAGTTCAATCCCCACCAGGGGCTGACCCACATGGCACAGCAGACATCTCCTGCCTCGCCTGCTATTCCCCTCAGCAGTGCATTTCAGTAGATCGCATGTTCTATTCCCCAATCTGTCTCTGGCGAGCCCTCTCACCACCACCCCCAACATCTCTGGTCTGTACCCCAGTTCTTGTAGGTATAAATAAATCTTTAAAAAAATAATAAAGCTTCAATCAGGGCCTCCCTGGTAGCGCAAGGGTTTAAGGACCGCACTGTGAAGCATCCGCGGCACAAAAGCGTGAGTTCGATGCCCGGCCAGGGAGGGGACCCACATGGCGCAGCAGACCTTTCCTGTCTTGCTCGCTCCTCCCCTCAGCAATGTATTTCAGTAGATCTGCCTGTTCTGCTTCCCAGTATATGAATCCTCTCCCTCCCCTCCCCATCCTCTGGCCTGTACCCCAGTTCTTGCATGCATGAATAAATAAATTTTAAAAAAATAAAATAAAACTTCAGTCGGCCTGGAAACAAGAGGGTTTAATTACCTATTCACGCGGAGAATGCCCAGACAGGAGAGAGCAAAGAACTAGACACAAAACAGAAGGCTCTGAGTCATTTGTTAATACTTAAAGCTGAAAACCGTGACTCTGATTACAACGCTGTTAAAAAACCCACACTAGGACAGGGCGGTCACATGGGCTTTCTCTCTCTTTGAACTGATTCCTTTATCTTTGGTTTATTCCTGCCTTGACCCTCTGCCAAACATCGAAGGCTATGTTTCAACAAGTCTGTAACTTTCGGGAGGCACTTCCCATGCTGCTCTCATCCCACACTCTTCTTCACAAATAGAATATTTTGCTAAGTCACCTGCTGTATAATTGCAGTAAGCAGAACAATGCCCCCTCCTGCCACAGCCACATCTTAATCCCCGGAACCTGGGAAGATGCTCCCAGGTAAGGAGGTATTAAGGTTGTTAACCAACTGACTTGAAGACAAGGAGATTAGTCTGGATTATCCAGGTGAGCCCAAGGTAATCACAGGGTCCTAATAAGAGAGAGGAAGGAAGGAGAATCTGTGCAAGTGAGTCGATGTGAGGAAGACTTGAAGGGCTTGGCTTTGAAGATGGAACCAGAAAATGAGGGAGGCTTCCAAGAACTGGGAAAAGCAAGAAAAAGGATTTTTCATGAGCGCCTCCCTGCTGACATTTTGATTTTGGCTCACTGAGCTTTCACTGACTTCTGACTTCGACATGTAAGACAGGAAATTTGTGGGGGGTTTTCTTAAAGATGTTTTTATTTATGCATACAAGAACTGGGGTACAGGCCAGAGGTGCAGGGGGTGAGAGGATTCACCAGAGATAGAGTAGGGCGCAGAACAGGCAGACGGACTGAAATACACTGCTGAGGGAAGCAGCGGGCAAGACAGAAGAGATCTGCTGTGCCATATGGGTGCCCTCCCTGGCCAGGGATCCAACTCACGCTGCAGTGGCTGCGGAAAACCCCATAGTGAGGCGCTCAACACCTTGCGCCACCAGGGAGGCCCCAAATTTGTGTTGTTTTAAAACTCAAGATTTCTACATTTAGTACAGTGACTATAGAGGACTAACATAGCCACTGTTTATAAGAGATGGGAGAAAAGGACTTTGATTTTTATTATTTTGCTTCAAAACACCAGTTTGAAGCAAAGTGATTTGTTCCTGAAATTTAAGATGCTAAGTGCCTCCTCCCAACCTCCCATCCCTGCACAGCCTGCCATGCCACACAGCCCTGATTGGGGAGTTGCTGCAATCAAAGCATCTGAGGTGCTGCTCAGCGAGCTGAGAGTGTGGCCACGGGGGTGTCAACCAGGACATTTAGACACTTGTTAGGACATTCTCAAAAGCTAACTGTTGCATTTTTCCACATCATTTTAGAACCAAAGAATCATGTCAATAACACCAAGCAATTGTGATGGTTCCCTTCTTTCAATGAACTACCTAAAACTTGTTTTACAATATGATTTTATTTATAATATTTATTTTATTTATTTATGCATATAAGAACTGGGGTGTAAGCCAGAGAGATGTAGGGCGTGAGAGGGTTCACCAGAAACAGCGTGGGGAGCGGAACAGGCAGACGTACTGAAATACACTGCTGAGGGGAGCAGTGGGCCAGATAAAAGAGATCTGCTGTACCATGTGGATCAGCTTCCTAGCCAGGGATCCTGAGGATCGAACTCAGACCACAGTGGCTGGAGATAGCTTGATAGTGTTGAGACTTTAACACCTGTGCCACCAGGGAGGCTCTGATTTTATAAAAGCCCTTGAATATATTCCTTATCAAAAACAGCCTTATGTCTGAGTTCTGCAAAGTAAACTAATTTGTATTTTGTCAACTGTTGATTATCAAGGCACAGCCTATCCAATTTGTAGTGACTGGGAATTAAGAAATTCTGCTTTCTTCCTCATTGCCATTGGCAGTCCATCTGCCTGGTGCCCTAGTTACACCACCTCCCCTCAGTGCAGCAGGGAAGGAGAGACGTCATTACAAAGATGATTCAATCACTATCTCCCTATTAAGAAAAGTCTTATTGCAGGAGAATTTGAAATTTCCAATTTATTTACAGACAGAGGCAGCTAAGTTGGCCAAAGATATATATAGGCCAGAATGAATTGTCAGTGACAAAGGACAGTAATACTTAAAAAATATATATCAATAGTACATTTCCCCTATATTAAAGGCGCTTTAAATTATAAAAGTTACAACTGTTTGTGATAAAAGCAAACAGAACCATATAGATTTATTTATATCTTTACATAAAGCTAACATTACATAAAAAGTAATAAACATTTCCAGTAGTGCATTCATCTGTATTTGATAACAGTTTTGTTTCGGTTGTGAATAATAATGTTCCCTTTGCTGCTTTTCCCATGGTAAGTGCTTCAAAGGCCAAAATGAGCTCTAAAGAGCTGTGTGTGCCTCAGGGCAGGGAGTTGGCCATTCATGCTCCATAAATTTCAGTTTCACAGACTATTTCTTTCTATTCCTCATTAGCACAACTGAAACTGAGTCAATGCTTCAAATTTGACCCCCAACCAGAACTTACTAATGGACTGAAAATAATCATGTGGTTGTGCCTTAGACCAAAGTCACAAGCACAATGTATTGCCACATTTCTGTAATCAGAAATGTTTGGATTGTTTGCAATTTATGTCCCAGGCATGCTAGACTTTACCCTAAATGTCTGCTTTCTGTAACATGAAGTAAATATGCCATGTATTTTATGTAATTGCCCCGGCTGATACATAACACAAATAC
This sequence comes from Galemys pyrenaicus, assembly GCA_019455555.1. Classification (NCBI taxonomy): domain Eukaryota; kingdom Metazoa; phylum Chordata; class Mammalia; order Eulipotyphla; family Talpidae; genus Galemys; species Galemys pyrenaicus. Next base: position 4,051,506 of record JAGFMF010011726.1, read on the forward strand.
TTTGAAAGTAGTTACCAAAATGATGCAAATTATTCTAAAACTAATATGGATTTGCTAGGTATCCTAACTGTGCTTTTGAGTAAATCTCCACTACCAGAGGCTAGTGCAGCTGTTTCAAGCACATATTGGCAGAACATTGGTTAGTGTCCATATATGGAACACATAATTTCCAACGATTTAGAGCTTTCTTCCCCATCTCTTCTTCAGAGAAGAGAATGTACCAGCATAGCTAGCTACTTATCTAAATGATAGCTAAAGAAGCAAAATTATGACATCTCAACATGAACTTGGGTGACTCAGTAAAGGAACCACAGCAAGTGAATAGTCAATGAGGTTGGAGATTGAAATTTTATTTGGCGACAGATATAAAAGTAGGGTCCAGAGGAAAGGAAGCTCCCTTTAACTAGAAATGTGGAATCACATCACTGAAATGGTGTGCGTCTGAAAAGTGAATAAATAGATGCTAAAAATGAGTGAGTCAGAAGCACATGAGTTATGAGAGGTTGAACTCAAGAGACCAGATCAGGCAGTGCTGCTTAATACTATCACATGATCAGCCCGAGGCCCTGCACTTAATTAAAAGGAGGAGTGGGGCACAGCAGAGGCCAGAAGAAGAGTTGTTCTTAGTGGATGGAGCCAGAGGAGTTACATTAAATCCACACCCGGGTCCTTGAGAATCCAGCATGGACTGTCTCTACTGTGTCCTGGGATTTCTGCTTCTGGCTGCAAGATGGCCCCTTGATGCCGCCAAACGTGAGTGACACACACTGTTTTGTGTTTAACCCATTCTCTAGATCCTGCTTGAAATGATGGGTTTTCTGAAGTGACATTATCTGAGTCAGAAGTTGGGCTTCAAGAATCTCTTCAGGGAAGCTTTCATACTCACTCCTTTCTTATGGAAACTTTTGCGAATGTTGAAACCACAGCACAACTCCAGCTCCGTTCTTTGCCTCAGGCTCATGAAGAGTGAAACTGTGGGAGCCCCTGTCTTAGGGAGTTTTTCCTCCATCACAATTGCTTTCTTTTTTTCTTTAAGATTTATGTATTTATGCATACAAGAACTGGGATACAGGCCATAGGTGTGGGAGGTGAGAGGATTCACCAGAAACAGAGTGGGGAGCAGAACAGGCAGATGGACTGAAATGTACTGCTGAGGGGAGCAGCGGGTGAGGCAGGAGAGGTCTGCTGCACCATGTGGGTCCCCTCCCTGGCGGGGGATCAAACTCATACTGCAGTGGCTGCAGATGCTTCATAGGGTGGTACTTAACCCCTTGCACCACCAGGAAGGCCCTGCACCTATTTTCTTGCCAGATAGTGGAAGGGAGGAATGTGAAGAGATCTATCTCCCATAAAGTCCACCCCTCCTATTCCAACTGAGGTGTGACATTCACTGGGTGAAAAGTGCAAGGGACTGATTCTGCCAGACAACTCCAGTGGGGGAGGTAGGAGATGAGGAGGGACCAGTTCAGAAAGGACCAGCACTACCTCCCCCAGCTGACCATGTGCAGTCTTTGTGCTAGCTGCCCTGCCTGCTGACAGGACTCTGGTAAACCCCACAGTCAGCTCGGTGGAGCAAGCTGTCCTCCTACTTTAGGGTGCCAAGACCCCAGGTCTTGCTTTTCACCTGCTCAATGCAGTTCTGAGAGAGAAGGATTCTGAACACACAGCCTGGGGCTCCCTCCTTCGTGCCATGCCCTTTGGGGAGGAAAGTGCTTTAAAGAAGTTGTGCTTGCAGAGTCAGTCCCTGGCTGGCAGTGCTGGATGGAGAAAGGAAGAGGGGGGAGCTGTGAGTAACCCTGGAGCATCTGTGCCTGAGGGTTTTCCAGCATGGAAAAACCCAGGCAGTGCAGTGGTGTGAGAGGGAGAAGCAGGAAGCCCAGAGTACCCAGGGCTGCAGGCAAGAGATGAGGAAGGGGAGGTGAGGAGGCGGGTAGAGACTAGAGGTTCTGTGGGTTCTGCTCTGATGGCTGAGTCCTTGCTCCCTGCTGCCTTAGAGATAGCACTCCCCAAGTGTCCTGTGGCTGCAGTTATAGGGAGGAGGACAAGAAGAGTGGGAGATATACATAGTAACAGTTGTCCTACCTCAATGTAGCTTCCATAGAGTCTGCAGTCTGGGGAGATGGAGAACTGGCTTCCGTGTGCACCTAATTATCGCCTCCTTTCCAGCCACAGCTCCTCTCCTCTCAATAAAATAGATCAGTCTGTGATTGAATCTCTGCTGTCAGCTTAAGAGGAGTCCCCACCTTTGAGGCAATGTACCAAAATCTGAGCACTCCTGGCTTCCCCTTACACTAAATATTCTGGCGAGAAAAATTAAGGATGGTTAGGATTTAGTGGTGTTTCAAACACCAGGGGATTTCTTGCCTCTTTCCAATCACAGCCCTGGTAAAAAGTAGGAAAAAGAAGGTGTTGACAAAGGAGGTAGGTAACAAGTAGCCCAGTCACTCTCAGCTGGTGGGCAGAGCAAGGAGCTTAGAGGAAAAGCTGGGGCAGGGCTAAGTGTGATTCCACTTACCTTTACAGCCTTCTTGCCACTACATACACACACATACACCTTTTTTTTTTAATCTCAAAGTCTACTTACTGCTGGATTTGTTTTATTCTACTTTTTTCAATTTAACTACTCATTTTGAGGTCATTGTAGACTCACATGCAGTTGAAATAATACAAAAAGACATAGGAGTGTCCAAAAAAAAAAAAAAAACTGTCCCCAACAAATGTAGATTATGCAAGTATAGAGGGAACATTCCCCAAGACAGGAGAGATGCCAGGTCATAAAAACTCCACAGGGAGCTCCAGGGCTGTATGCATCTCCTGGACCCTGGAGGCATTCCTGAGCCTGGAATTCCTTTGGCCAAGTGAACAGTTGAGAAAGGGAACAGATGCAAAAACTAATCAGAAGACCATTGGCATGAGTGTTTTCCTAATGATTTTTGTATCAAATCCAAACATCAGAGGATGTGCATTGCAAAACTAAGTGATGGCTAAGGAATAGTTACTTTCAAAGAGTTTCCTTGATTCATTTAAAGTATGTAAAATGTGGACCCTGCCTGGTGGTGCAGTGGGTTAAGCAACACACTATGAAACAAACCACAGCCACTGCAGCATGAGTTCGATCCCTGTTGCCGGCTGGGGAGGTGACCCACATGGCACAGGCAGACCTCTTTTCTTCCTGGCCGCTGCTCCCCTCAGCAGTGCATTTCAGTACATCTGCCTGTCCTGCCCCCTGCTCTGACTGGTGGATTCTCTCACTTCCCCACACCTCTGGCACTGTACCCCAGTGCTTGTATGCATAAATAAATAAATCTTTTTAAAAAATAAAATAAAGTATGTAAAATGATAGGGTCTGAATGCTCAAATTCAAGGTATTTCCAGTAGACATTTTTTTTAAATACCCTTCATTTGCTTGACATATTTGAAAGAGCTTATGCTTTCCAACTTTATAAATGACAAGTTGTTTTAAAGATTTATTTATTTATGCATACAAGCACTGGGGTACAGGCCAGAGGTGTGGAGGGGGGGTGAGAGGATTCACCACAGAGAGCAGGGAGCAGAA
>JAGFMF010011726.1:4055111-4068258 GCA_019455555.1 Galemys pyrenaicus
TCCCCTCCCAGGCCGGCAGCAGGGATCGAACTCGTGCTGCAGTAACTGCGGTTTGCTTCATAGTGCGTTGCTTAACCCACTGCGCCACCAGGGAGGCCCGACAAGTTGTTTTAAGCAGTAAGATGTGTATGAAATGAAGAATGGAAGAGACCAAATAATTCGGGTTTTTTTCCTTGAAATATTGATACAGGTTTTCGGGATGTGCTGGGCAATGAAAGACCTTCTGGTTACATGATGGAGCACATCCAATTAAATGGTTGGTCCTCAGATGAAAATGATTGGAATGAAAAACTTTATCCAGTGTGGAAGAGGGGAGACTCGAGGTGGAAACATTCCTGGAAAGGTAAATCAAAGATTTAACACAAACAAATAAAACTTCCATTTTAGCAAGTCTCCTAGACTATTGACTGTATGATCACATGGCTCACGAAGATTCTGTGAGTGACAGTATTCTTGTTTCCAAGTGGGAGGAAACTTTGGCCATCTTTCCTTTCTCCTAACACCCACAAAACAATGTTTAATTTCGTTAGAAATAAGCAGAAGTGACTTCTTGAAATGTTTTGAAGAGCCAGAAATTTAGCCTCAAACTTATGTAACTAACAAGGGCATGATCATCTTCAGAACAATTAGTGACCATCTCAAAAGTGGGGTCTGCTGGAAAGTGACTATCTTCCTATTCCCGTGGGAAAATATGGCCTTCGATCATTGATGTTGAGACCAAAAAATACAAGTATATAAAGCATGTCTCCCATCCAAGTATTAACCAGGCCCAACCCTGCTTAGCTTCCGAGACCAGGTGCGATCAGGGTAGTATGGCAGTAGACTGCATGTCTCTTTAGTGCAATGGAGCAGACTTTTCAATTTGAAGTAAAATCCCTTTGGGTGGTTAAAGGATTTTTTACCTGCTTTGATTTATCTTTTCTTATTTTTTTTTTGTCTTTTATATTATACTCTGGAAACTAAGTTAGCAAGCCAGAAAATAAATTAATGTATGGTAGAACGCACAAGGGCTCCCTGGTCCTTATTATCTTGTTTAACAGTGAGAGGCAAAAGAGGATGCTTCGTCACCTGCTCTGCTCGTTTGTGTCCCAGGAGGCCACGTGCAGGCATCCCTGACCAGTGATTCGCCTGCACTGGTCGGTTCGAGGATATCATTTGTGGTGAACCTGGTATTTCCCAGATGTCAAAAGGAAGATGCCGATGGCAACATAGTCTATGAGGAGAACTGCAGAAATGGTAAGGAATGTGACCCATATCACAGGAACATGCTAGTTGTTTTAATTACTGGAGGCCCATCTCATAAAGAGTCGCGCTCCCAGGTACTTCTGTAAATGTAAGATGTTGGTGTGCTTCCTCGCCGAGTCTCCTCCTCACTGGATGCCTGGGAGCATGAGCCTGCGGTCCCGCCCAGCCCCTTTGCTAACGTCAGCATCCACCAAAACCACTGCGACTCTCAGATGGCTGTCACACCCTCTTCAGATGCCGCACCATCACACTCAGCTTTTTCTCTGTGACCTTGTTGGTCATTGCAATATTTTTTTAAAGATTTATGTATTTATGCACACAAGAACTGGGGTGCAGGCTATAGGGACCGGGAGGGGGTGTGAAAGGATTCACCAGGGACCGAGCGGGGAGCAGAACAGGCAGACTGACAGAAATGCACTGCTGAGGGGAACAGCAGGCGAGGCAGGAAGGTCTGCTGCGCCATGTGGGTCTCCTCTCTGACCTGGAATCGAACTTAAGAGCTTACCCTGCAGTGGCTGTGGATAGCTTCATAGTGCAACCGTGACTTAACCCCTTGCGCCACCAGGGAGGCCCAATCATTGCAATCTTTTTGACTGCTCAAAGAATAACCAGTTTGACAGAGGTTGCTATTCACAATGTCTGCTCACAAATATTCAAGTAAATGTGTGTCTGACTCAAATGTGTATTGTGTCCTTAGTTAAGCACATAAGCTCTTTGTGTGTGTGTTAGGGAAGACAGGTGAATACAACCACTTCAAGTAAAATTATCTCGTTAGAACTATTCACTCTAAGATCCAAAATCTGAGCTGATTATTTAGATTCTTTGATCAGTCACAGGGCAATTTTATATATATATATGATTTGATTTGATTATTTAGAACTTTTGTTAAACTGTCAAGGTGTTTATTTCTTATTCATTTCTCATCTTTCTATGAGAAAAACATTTGACTGTATGGAAGACTTCGATATTTTAAATGTTTAATCCTTTGTAGGATTTATTTCTTTTTCCTTTTTAAAGAAGTGGCTGATTATTATGAATATTTTGAAGGACAATCTATGAGACACGAACCCTCTGTGCATTTTTTTGTATGAAGGAGTCCTTGTGACTTAAGAAAATTTTTATGAACTATCTACCACCACTGAAAGGAAGAAGGGTTTTTTGAAGAAATGTCTGATTCCAGGTCTAGGGCAGGGAAAGTACCGTGGGCCTGGGACGTCCTGTTATGCTAGAAAACAGGGAAATGCTCAAAGGCTGATGTGGATCTGTCATCCCACACAGAAGCCAGCTTGAGGGTGCTCCCACTGCTATATTTGGGGTAGTTTGAGAGTCAAAATGATTATAAGTGATTGATTTAAAGGCTTTGCAAAAATGTCAGTAACAAAACAATCAGGAGGGTGACGGGACTGTTCTAGATGAGAAGATACTGATCATGTAATATTTAAAGTAAAATTTGTCATACAGGGAGATAGAAAGAAGCCTAAATTGAGCATCCAAACACCCTCTACATAGATTTAACAATTTGAACAGTTTGCATGTTTACTCCTTATCTCCCCTCCCTCTGTCCCTCTTCCTCCCTCTCTCCCCTTCATCCCTCCTTTCCTCGGTCCCTCCACACCTCCCTTTATCCCTCATCCCACCAGCCCGGCCTCCCTTCCTACATTCCTCTTTCCACTGCTCCCTCTTTTCTCTCTTCACTGATTTTCTTTTTTAAGGATTTATTTATGCGTGCATGCAAGAGCTGGGCTATAGGCCAGCGGCCTGAGGGGTAAGAGGATTCACCAGAGACAGAGTGGGGACTAGAACAGGCAGATCCACTGTGATTCACTACTAAGGGGAGCAGCCTGCCAGGCAGGAAAAGTCTACTGCTCCACATGGGTCCGTCAGCTCCCTGGCCGGGAATCAAACTCTAGCTGCAGTGGCTGTGGAAACCCCACAGTACGGGGCTCAGCCCCTTGCGCCACCAGGGAGGCCCCTGTCCCACTATTTTAAACTGGTTAATAAAAACTATAATAGGAAATGGTATTTCACTCCGTGATGACCACTGGTCATTGATCCAAATCCAGAAGACAAGCCTGGTTTGTCTCTTTTCTGGTTAGATACCGGCGCGTCTCCTGAGCAGTATGTTTACAACTGGACAACGTGGGCAGAGGACAGCGACTGGCGAAATGGAAGCGGCCACGGCCACCACAACGTGTTCCCTGATGGGAAACCTTTCCCGCGCCACCCTGGATGGAAGAAGTGGAATTTTGTCTACGTCTTTCACACACTTGGTTGGACTTTTTTTTTTTTTAAGATTTATTTATTTATGCATACAAGAGCTGGGGTACAAGCCAGAGACAGAGGGTGAGAGGATTCACCAGAGACAGAGTGGGGAGCAGAACAGGCAGACGGACTGAAACACACTGCTGAGGGGAGCAGCGGGCGAGGCAGGAGAGGTCTTCTGCGCCATGTGGATCACCTCCTTGGTCGGGGATCGAACTCACGCTGCTGTGCCGCAGATGCTTCACAGTGTAGCGCTCAACCCACTGCACCAGAGGGAAGCCCCTAGATTGGACTTCTATAACCCCTCTTAGCTTCTTTAACTTCTCTTAACTACTTCCTCTTATCCTATAGTAAAGAATTAGAACGCTTGAGCATTAACAATCCTTCCTCTGTTAACTTTCCTGAGGTGGATAAAGAGCGAGCGAGGGATAAAAATAAAATCTTGATTAGCTTGGTCAAATGTCCAGAACATTTTTTAAAAAATTAAAAAGGGGGAGAAAATGGATTCAACTTTCTTACTTAAAACAAAACTACTTTTTTTCTGTCTAAAACAGTAACTTGATAAAATGTTGGCCTTTATTTACTTGAATGGCACATGGATGAGAAATTTTTTATTTTTTTTGTTTTTTGAAGAATTTTTAACAATTAAGAACACTTCTGTCCTTTGTGGAAACTTTGGAAAATGCAGAAAAGTACAAATAAAAAATAAGTTATCCATAATTAACACCAAGAAATCATTAATACTGTAGTGTTTACTAGTATTTTTAATGGAAACCATAATGGATACACTTTTTCTCAGTTTTATAAGCCTTGACTTATCATTAAAATTATATATTCTTTTAATGACTAAGCTGTATTCTAATTATAGAAATAAGACACTCTAATTACCATTCTTATACATTCTTTTAATGACTGTGCCATTTTCTGTTATATACTCACCATTCTTCTTTGACATAGCCTACCCTCTTTTTTACTTTTTAACTATAAATGGCATACACTTTGCAGCATTACTGATGAAGTGAGTATTTTTAAGAAGAGCTCATCTAGATTACTATTAGCAAAGATGCCAAGGTGTTAGTTTAAACTGTTACTAAGTACCACATGGCGCTGAGTCTTTGAAAATTGCTAACAATCATGTAGCATCCAAATTTCTAAATGTCTTTCATTGAAAATTAGAGAAAATTTCTCTTTCTTTGATTACCTTCGTTACAAATCAAAGCAAATGTAATACATTCCAGGTGAACAAAGTAGAAAATATGTCAAATATTATGTTCATCTATCTAAATCTGTTGCTTAAAGCTGACTTTAAAAAAAATACGGTTGTGATGCTTTCAGTCAATGAACATCTTGATTTCATAGACCTGTCACTCCATAACAGATTCTGACATGTAGGCTCATTAATATCCAATAACTTAACTAATAAGATGTCTTTATTTAAATCAGCCCTCATCCCAGAAATTGTTGTGCTCTTTTAACACCACCATTTTGAGTTCTGCTGTGGTGTCAAAGTAAACTGACATTTTTTTCCTCAACCAAGCGCTATCTCTATAGTCTCTCAGTGCCCAGCTAACATTTTCCTCCTTTATAATTAATCCCCTGGGTGACAACTACCCAGAGAACTGTCTCTGCATTTCAAGATAAGGGGAAGAGGGTTCCTTTAGAAGACCTGTATATTTTTCCAACATATATGGGTCTGCTAAGATGGTTTTTAAGTATCCCCGCTTCACAAGTATGTCTCACAACAATACCTGTTCTTCCAGTGATGGACCTACATTGGGTGTCTTGCAAGGACTGGAAAAATCTTTGAGCCCTGAAGGAGAGAAATTACTCTCACTAGCTATCCAATGGCAGATACAGAAAGAGTTAGAAAAGGAAAAAGAATAACTGAAGAGTATCCTATAAATCTGTTTATAGAATCACTTCACTCCTTTATATATATTTATTTTTTATTATGTATTGCATTATTATGAACAAATGTTATTATTAGAAGATGTGGAGGATTCTATTACCCCCTCAAAAAAATTGTTTAATAATACAGCTAAAACCATGTTATTGTGACCAAACTACAGTAGATTTCTGGGTAAATTTTTTGGCTCCCTTAGACACCTGACATACTTTCATTAAGTATATTTTCTGTCAGAAGCACACATGTATTTGAACTGTTAGATTACTTGTAGCATTTCTAAAATGATACCTAACTACTAATCTGCTAAACAGCTCTTTCTATTTTAATTAACTGAATATGATCACATTTAACTGTGAGTGTGGTTTATAAGTTTTGATGTAAAATGAGCACCATCTTCCTTTTGCAAGCAGCTAGGACCATATTCCCATCCTATTTTCTCCCTTCCAGAACCATCTCTAAGTGGCACTCACTAGTCTCTAAGAAACAGCTTCCTCGAAGCATCATGTAATGAGGCCAATAACTACATTAAAATTTCCATTCTCTCACAGGTCAGTATTTCCAGAAATTGGGACGATGTTCAGCCAGAGTTTCTATAGACACAGCCAATGTGACACTTGGCCCTCAAGTCATGGATGTCACTGTGTACAGAAGACACCGTCGGACGTATGTTCCTATTGCAAAAGTGAAAGATGTGTATGTGGTGACAGGTAGGTGGTGTAAACTCTGAATTAGCTAAGGATGAGACGGAGCCCTCATCACCTCAGCGGTGATGTTAGTGGGCTAGAAAGAAGTAGAGCCAATGTTCTAGGTTAGGTTATGACTCATCTGGCTCCTTCCCAAAGCCATCTTTAACATATATATATCACTGCATCATCCTTCATATTTGTATAATGTATGATTTCCACAAAATATATAGAGAGAAATATAGGCAAAACACTACCTGACATACATCTCAGTAACGTCTTTATTTTTTTAAATATTTATTTATGTATGATTATAAGAACTGGGGTACAGGCCAGGGTGTAGGGGGTGAGAGGATTCATCAGAGACAGAGTGGGGAACAGAACAGATATAATACACTGCTGTATATATACAGCAGCATGTATAATACACTGTATTCTATAATACACTATTATAGAATGCACAGCATGCTGTATAATACACTGAAATACACTGCTGAGGGCAGCAGCAGGCGAGGCAGGAGAGGTCTGCTGTGCCATATGGGTCCCCTCCCTGACCGGGGATCCAACTCCTGCTGCAGTGACTTCATGGTGCTGCATGGTGCAGTGCTTAATCCTTTGCACCACCAGGGAGGCTCCACAGCTCTAGTGTCTTTAAAGACACATCACCTAAAGCAAAGAAACCGAAAGAAAAGATAAACAGCAGGGACCACATCAAATTAAAGAACTCTATACAGCAAAGAGACATTTACCAAAACAAAGAAACACCCTACTGATTGGGAGAAAAATTTTGCACAAAATACTAATGAGAAGGGACTGGTCACAAAGATCTACAAAGAGCTAATGAAGCTCAACAAAAACAAAACAAAGTAAACAACCAGTCAAAAAATGGGCAGTAGAGCTAAAAAGACACTTTGCCAAATAAATGCAAATGGCCAACAGATATATGAAAAAATGTTCAATATCACTGGTCGGCATATCAAAGGAAAATGCAAATCAAAACCACAATGAGGTACCACCTTTCACCAGTGAGAATGGCACATATTTAAAAAACAAGCAACAACAAATGTTGACAGAGATGTGGAAGAAAAGGAACCCTCCTACACTGCTGGTGGGAATGCAAGCTGGTCCAACCACTATGGAAAGCTGCATGGAGGTTCCCCAAGGTTATCTATTTAATTATATTGTGTAGAACCTATGCTTTCCAGAATAACTGGGGGAAACTCTAGAAAAACTGTATATGGAGTGGAAAATAATGCTCAATTATCCCTAATTTTAATTTTTTAACTGAAAAACACTATTGAAGTCATTCACTTAAAATCCTTCTTTTTTGAATGTATCTTTTTAGATCAGATTCCAATATTTGTGACCATGTCCCAGAAGAACAACCGAAATTCATCTGATGAAATCTTCCTCAGGGACCTCCCTATTATGTTCAGCGTCCTGATTCATGACCCCAGCCATTTCCTCAATAAGTCTGCCATTGACTACAAGTGGAACTTCGGGGACAACACTGGTCTGTTTGTTTCCAGCAGTAACACTTGGAATCACACATACGTGCTCAATGGAACCTTCAACATGAACCTCACGGTGCAGGCCACAGTGCCTGGACCTTGTCTTTCACCTTCTCCCAGGCCTCCCCCATTCACCACTTCTCTAGGTGAGTGCTTTCCCGGAGATCTCGGAGGAGGACTCCTTAACAGCTGCATTAACGATAGCAACAACAATAATAATACCTGTAGGCATATTACTAAATCTCTAGTGCGCGTGGTTATTGAAAGACAGAAATTATTCTATTCCATAACTTTTGTTTTCTTTATGTGACTATTTTAAGCTTTTAGAATAGGGAAGAAAGGAATATGTGTATGAAGTCACTTTGGTTTGTTGTTGTTTTTTTTTAAGATTTTTTAAAATTTATTTATGCTTATGCATACAAGAGCTGGGGGGAGAAGGGGGAAGAAGGATTTACCAGAAATAGAGTGGGGAGCAGCATAGGCATATTGACTGAAACACACTGCTGAGGGGAGCAGCAGGCGAGGCAGGAGAGGTCTGCTGCACCATATAGGTCACCTCCTTAACCGGGGGAATCGAACTTGCGCTGCAGTGGCTGCGGAACCCCACAGTGGGATGCCCGAGTTCTTGAGCCACCAGGGAGGCCCTGAAGTCACTTTGCAAGTAGAATTTGGTGACTGCCACAAAGCTCTTCAGCTATCCTCATTCACACTGGCCTGTGTTACGGGCACAGATGCTTTCCTCCTTCCAGCATGTCACATCTCCGCTTGTTTGTTTCCTCTCTCCCCCTTTTTTACTCTGTCACATTTGAAAGTTTCCCAATGGCTCAAGAAAGAATGTACCTTGAGAGTTTTTCTAAGCTAGCAAGTTGGAAAGAGTCCAGATATTAAAATTGTTCTGCATAAGGCATATTTAATTACACACACCCTCTACTAGTAGTGCATGAAAACAATTTGAGAAGTTCTTGAGAGTCCATTTTGGAAAGTAGATTCCATAGGATTCCGCACCCTATTAGGAACTAGCACTGCCCTTCCCACCTGGATTCCAGCTAATGTAGTATTCGGCCGACATCCTCTGACTGGACACAAGAGGGCGCCATCACCAAGCCTGGAGGAAACACGATCTATTTCTTGGATTTGCGGCAATTCTTTTCACCAAAATCGGTTTGATCTAAATAATAAAATGTTGTAGTGTGGTATTAATAAAGTAAGGTCTTGCTAAATCAGGTATATCTAAGTCAAGAGACATATAAAACACTGATTAGATTAATACTTTTTTCAAGTGCTTAAAATTACAAAATAAATGCATGCTCCTTAGTAAAAATTCAAACAATATCGATGTCTAGAATAAAAGTGAAAGTCCCTATAATATTCTCTCCAAAGAGTTAATCCCTAGCAAAGTTTGGTTTTGTTTTTTTTTTTACAGATTTTTTTTAAAAAGATCTATTTTATTCATTTATGCATACAAGAACAGGGGTGTAGACCAGAGGTGTGGGGTTAGGGAGAGGGTGGTAAGAGGATTCACCAGAGACAGAGTGGGGAACCAAACAGGCAGATCTACTGAAATACACTGCTGAGGGGAGCAGCTGGCCAGACAGGAGAGGTCTGCCATGCCACGTGGGTCAGCTCCCTAGTTGGGGAACGAACTCATGCTGCAGTGACTGTGGTGGCTTCATAGTGCGGTACTCAACCCCTTGCACCACCAGGGAGGAACCTGGGGCATTTATTTTCCAGAAGAAAGAACATTTTCAGTTCCATGGACCATATTGACAAGTTTATCTTATAAAATATTGCATTGTTATTTGGCCCAAAATTGTAGTCTGCTTTGATAAATGACTTTATAATAAAACCACCAAATGCAACCACAGGAGGCAGAAGCAAAGTGAAAAAGGTGACTTAAGAAGATGATTATATCACAGGGCAGACAGGTGTGCACTAGGTTTAAGCTGATAGTGCCTTAGCTAAATTACCATTGTTAGTTGTTCACACTTTTCTGAACAAATGTGAAGAAACCAACGGTTTGTAAGGCCTGTGCTGATTAGCGTAATACTGCTATTTACAATACATGTCATATCATATCATATAGATGATGTATATGCCATATGCTTGTCATATAGAACTTACCTACTTCCCAAAGCAGCAAGGGCTGTCATACCATTCTCTGGGTAACAAGCATATAAATATTGAATTAAGGATGAGATTTACCTTTTTTGTCTATTTGTCCTTAATTTTAGTTTTAGTTTAGTTTTTCTCCACTAACCCTGTGATACCTTAACTTTAAAGACTTTACAGATGTAGATATGTATATGTGTGTGTGTATACACACACTTGACATAAGGACTATCTATAAAACTTTATATGCTTCCTATGTTTGAACAAGAGGTGAGATTGTGTTTACTTACATAATTTAGCAATAATAATGCCTTAAGAGTTCTCATAGCTATATGAATCATCATGCACTTAGCTCAAATTTATGCAGCATCTAATTGTACAGAATTCTTGATGTTTTTCCTTTTTTTAATGATTTATTTACTTATGCATAAAGCACTAGGGTCCAGGCCAGAGCTATGGGGCGGGGGTGACAGGATTCACCAGAGACAGAGTGGGGAGCAGAACAGGCAGACTGACTGAAACACACTGCTGAGGGGAGCAGCGGGAGAGGTCTGCTGTGCCATGTGGGTCACCCCCCTGGCCGGCAGCAGGAATCGAATTCATGCTGCAGTGGCTGCGTTTTACTTCATAGTGCATTGCTTAACCCACTGCGCCACCAGGGAGGCCCCTTGATGTTTTTCTAGAGACCAAGAGGACAATTTTAGATTTTTCATTATCTCATGTACACCTTTCACATTGTTCACAACCACTCTAAAATCTTAATACTCAAACTCTCCAGTACCTACTAGTGACAACACCTGGGAGTTGAGAGAGAGTCCTGATGAAAACTGCCAGCTGACCAGACGTGGCTACTTCACAGCCAGCATCACGATCATAGGTAAGACCAGCGGGGAAAGGGTGTTGGTGTCCACCCCAGAACACCTGCTCACTGCACTGACGTTGGAGGGGCAGCCATGAGGAGCAGGGTACCCTGACGGCGGGGATACCACACGTGCTTAGGCAAAGACTCGTCTAGTTTTTAGATTGCACCTGTCTACCCCAGCCCTCCTTAGACAGCTTGGTGGGAACTACCTCCCCCATGAGTCCTGTTCATCTGCCAGGAACCCCACCCTGGGCACACCAACCATCTGGATGAGTGTGCCTTCAGTGAAAGGCCAGGGTGACCTTCTCACACTCCCCTTTCCTTCCCCTAGCTGACTTCACATCGTCACAGGGGGATGAACATGGCCGCCACACGTGGTTGTGGATTTGAGCACTGCCCACAAGTGCTCCGCAGAGCAGACAGGAGGGGAGCAGAGCCCATGCTGTGCGCTCTGGTTCTGGATGAGGCTGGGGCCTTCGGACTCCTGGCACATCCTGAGACTGACCCACCTCTGCTCCAAAGAAACCGGCTCACCCCTGAGCCTGCAGGCTGCACTTGCCCCTAAAACGCCTGCTGAGAGGTGCTTCATCTAACACAAGCAGGCTCCAGAAATAAAGTTCTAGTGTGCACTGAGCATGACTTCCGTTTGATCTGAAAATGCCTCAGGGACATGCATCCAAAGCTGTGGGTGGATTCCCAGATCTGACAAAAAGGCTGTCTCTGGTTTTTTGGCCTCCAATAGTTAAGGAGGGGGTTGGTTTGAACTGGCTTCTGTTGTATTTTGATGTGTTTTCCTTTGGGGGTTGTTTTGTTAGAGGGAATTCTGGAGGTGAACATTATCCAGATGACAGATGTTCTGCTGTCCATGCCACAGCCTGATGACTCCCTGGTGGATTTTGTCGTGACCTGCCAGGGAACGTGAGTACCTCGTCTCAGTCCGAAGAACAGGTTAAGTGGGGACTGCAGCCTAAACAGGCCTTGACACCAGTCCCCTTTCTAAGCGGATTTAAACTCCTCATTCATCAGGAAACCAGGGCAAGAAAGGACTTATGAGGGGCCTTAGGAACATGCACTTGTTCCACTAGAGCCCCACCCCTGGGTTTCCCCAGGGTGGCGGGAGACCAGTGTGAAATTGTAGGCATGGTCTCCGCTTAACAGCCATGCCCGATAATCCAGTCGCTCTTTGATTTACAAAGCCCCTTCTAATGCATTGTATAATTTGGTTTCCTATCATTTGAGCAGAACTATATATAATAGACTAAATATAAATGAATACAAATACGATCAATTAACTAGTTAAATATATTAATACATCGACTAACTTACATAGAACATGTAAGTTGAGTAAAATATATGCATATGTAAATGTATAAAATAAGCACGAGAATAGAACAGTATAAAAATGGATTTTTAAAAAAGATTTATGTATGCACACAAGAGCTGGGGTACAGGCCAGAGTCATGGGAGGTGAGAGGATCTACCAGAGACAGAGTGGGGAGCACAACAGGCAGATGGACTGAAACACACTGCTGAGGGGAGCAATGGGCGCGGCAGGAGAGGTCTGCTGTGCCATGTGGGTCCCCTCCCTGGCCAGGGATTGAACTTGCACTGCTGAACCGTGGACACTTCACAGTGCAGTGCTCAGCCCACTGCGCCACCAGGGAGGCCCCTAGTTTTATTTTTTTTTTTTAACCTACAAACATCATTGAAGTCCACCACTTAAAATCAGCAATATGAGTTTGTTCTTTTCTGAATGGCCTGGTGTCAGTGATTTACCTTCTCCAAGCTTCTTTGTCGCCTGCCACACTGGGATGATGTCCTTTCTTCATATGGTCATTGAAAGGAATGAACATGTCATAGCTCTAAAGTCAGTGCCTCTCACCCAGTGACACTGCATGGGCAGCTACTGTGCCGGTGTCATTTCTCTGCAGGAACCCAGGCAGGGCCAACTGTGGCCTGTCGTGCTCTGTGCCTGACATCAAAGCCATTTGCTTCTTCGGGCATCCCAGGGAATCAGTGTGGAAGGAATGACTGGGGCCTCCCACAGTCTCCAGCAGCCCTGACTGAATTGATGAGGACGTAATTTCTTTCTCCTCCACCCTCAGGGACTCCCCTTCCTGAAGATACAGAGGAACAGTAGCTCACCACCCAGGCCTGGTTAAAAGTAAAGTCTGTGTGACAATTCGGCTTATAGTTTTGTAACAGGGTTTTTTTAGGAAAGGGAGAAGTTTTAGAATTTTGGTTTTGCCTTAAGTAGGTGGAGTTGAGGAGGGGAAAAAAAATTTGCAGAAAAGGAAAAAATAAATAAATAAATAAAATAAAAAGCAGCAAAAAAAAAAAAAAAACCTAAAAAAAGCACGTAAAGCAAAACCACGTATAAAGAAGCTCCGCTTGCTTTTTAGTCTTAAACTAGTTAAAACAAATATGGGTAAACACCCGTAAAAAAGTTACCAATAACAGCTTTCATCTTAATTTTTTTTTAAAGATTTATTTATTTATGCATACAAGCACTGGGGTACAGGCCAGAGGTGTGGGGGGTGAGAGGATTCACCACAGACAGAGTGGGGAG